>JBBPSZ010000276.1:0-13472 GCA_038093835.1 Strobilomyces confusus
ATCTCGAACCACACCGCGTTGACCGGCGTCTGCGTGTACCCGTTGATCTGTTTCCACCAGCGTGAACCAGGGAGGGCGTTATCTCTCGCGAAAGCGAAGACGACGCGAGAGGCGTCTACCCCTTGGGCGGCCCCCGTCACGAACTAACACGTACCATGAGACGCGCGTCAAATCTCGAGAGTCCTTGCGTACCTGAACGACGACGATGAAACTCCAGATCGCCAACATGCCCCGTTTCCCTAGCACGTCCAGGAAGAGCTGGCCCATCGGCAAGGGCAGATCAGTGGCGAGAAGAGACGAAACAGAATTCGTCGCAAAGGACGCTGCAATGAGTACAAGCCATCCGAGAATTTCTGTGCTTGCGACTCCAAGAATGATGGCGATCGGCGCGCTGCGTTGTGCTCCAGCTACCTCCTCCGAAATGTGTGCCGCAGAATCGTCTGACGCTCGTCAGAAGCTGACGTGCTTCGAAAACACGAGGACCTACAGCCTGTCAACGTCCACATTGGCGCTGTGAACGCCAGCAGGAACGCCCAACCGTCTGTCAACATGAGTTGACACATCTTCCAAGCACGTCCTCGCAGGTCGACGCACCGTTCGCCCAACCAGTGTTGTTTTCAAACAATGTGAACGCGTCTTTCGTCGATACCCTGGCGTCACCGGCGCATACTAGCAATGCGACGATCGCAGCCACGGTAGTCCCGCCTTTGTTCGTCGTTTGTCACCAAACGTGGCGTCAAGAGCGAGCTCGACGCACCGTTGACCATGACATAGAAGAGGTTGAGCCGCGCGAGGACGTTCGTCGCCGCCGAGCAAACGAGGCCGTGGCAAAACAGGATCGCAAGCAGAATCCCATACGTCGCGCCTGGACCTAGCACGATGGCCCCGTTTGATCCAACCGTGATCGCAGAGGTGATCATCTGCGCGCTGTCAAGCACATCATCAGATTCGCCCGATCGCGAGGAGGCGCGTAGACCGACCATGTAAAGTCGATCGAGCACACGAGCGTCACCTGACCAGTGATGTTAGCCCACCCGGTGATCCAGCTGGCCAAGGCAGCATATTTCGGGGGTGCTAATTTGGCGGAGAAGTAGTAGAGGCCAGCGGACGTCCTGAAGTCGAAGACACGTCAAGACGAGACACGCAGGTAGTGTTTCCGACTCACGGCATGGAAGACACTAGCTCCGCCATCGAAAGGGCCACCGCCATTACAAAGAAACAAGGGATGAGCCATCCCCACACCATCCCCACATGTCCACCTGCACACCTCTCGTATCTCGCACTACAGCATGCAGCAGGAATGGCACACCTGAGACCAGAGGGAACGAGAAGGTAGAAGTGACGGAGGCGATCACCCCCATGATCGAAATTGCAAACGCAATCGTTTCCAACATCTGATGTCATCGCATTAGTATGACAGGCATGCCATCGGACGAACGTTGCGCTCACGGAGAATTCACGCTTGAACTCGGCCTTGTAGCCGAGTTCAGCGAGCAGCTCGTCGTCCGCATTCTGGAACTTAGGGAGTCCTTGGGACACTTCGCGAGTCTTTACCTCGATGTTGATACCACCGGCCTTCTCGCCTTTGAACATGATCGGATTAGATGGAGATAGAAGCGAGGGCGGTCAGAATGAACATGCCTCTCACCCATTTTCTGCTTTTCGCTTCAGAGATAAGGCCAAGGGTCGAATTCCGTGTGCCTTGTTGAGAATCCTCTCCCCCTTATCTCTGGAGTAACGGTCTCAGGCCTAGGGACAGCCTTCACGTGGCCAAAAGACAAGGCAAGGAAGCCAAGTGACAGTAGGATGCAACTGCCAAATACACTTCAGGGTCCAGGAGTCGTGAGAACAGTTATGGGCAGCAGGCTTGATACAGGAATGACTAGAAGATAAGCTACAGTGATATCATTGGCTCCTCAGTAGATGAATGAGTTCATATAGCTTTGCGGTTGTTCCGTACCTTAGCTAGACCATTTATGCGAAGACCAGAGTCATGCTACCGGCAGTGCTTGGAACCACGCCGACCACCGACCGGTGTACCACCTGCAACTTGCTCTCAGGGCCAGAGCATGTTCATCACCTCCCTGTGGAAGGCGATGAGTGATGTTGAACGATAGTGGATCTGAATCTCACAGAGCTTGCGCGGGGGCTGAATTGTAACCTTCTGGAAGTCCGACAAGTTGGTCTTGTTTCAGAGAACGCTCGTCTCGCATGCAATTGGCCGTCGTACTCGGCGTTTCGGCCTGCTTGCGCGTGACTGATCCATCCGAGCACCCAGACCGCGACCGGAGACGCTAAGAAGTGACCGTCTGGCAGAATCTGCATTTTCCCATTTTGTTCCAAGTCGCAAATGCGTGTGTTGGACAAGTGTCGAAATCTCTGGCAGCCTGTAGCATGCCTGTACTATGTAGTACGTCTCTCTTGTTTTTGGACAAGCGATCTATGATGTAGCAACCGACAAGCCTAGTCCCACACAATACGCTAAGATGGGTACCAGGTACCTACGTCTCTCGCAGGAAACTTTCAGCACCGGATGTGAAACCGTGCCAACTGGTAGTATCCAACGATTGACATGCCAGCAGCAACGTCAAGTATGATCGGCCTGTCCAGCAGTACCTGTTTTATTCAAAATTTCGGCCATTGGCCCGGGCCCGGGCAGTGGCTGGCGGTCAGGCAATGTCATCATTGGAGTCTGGTAAGTTCTGAACGGGCACCACGCATTGAATATCAACGCCAGGTGTTGATTCTCATCCTTAAACCTCAAAACGGTGAGCTCGCCGACAAATTGTAACCGATTACCCCACGGGGGAAGGAGATAGCAGGCGACCTCACCAACATGTGAGAGGATCAGAGCCAACGATGGTACCTCCGTGTTGACCTTTCCCAGTAATTCCACAATGGACCAGACTTGCACAAGGGCGACTCGAAAAACCTCTAAGAACCTGGTAAGGTACCAGATAGCTCACTGAGCGTATCCGTGCATCTGAAGGGCGCCAAAAACTCATGATTCGAGCGCCGAGACTAGCGCTGCACGCGTCACCAGTTTAGGCTACTCAAAATATTGCCTCATCCCAAAGGGAAAAGGTCTCGGATACTCGACTGGCTGTGCCTTTGTAAAACACGGTCCACACGGATTCACCGTTTCTGGCGAAAGTCGAGGTAGCCCGAAGTTCCACGGATCCCCTTCCCACTATAGCGGAACGCACCCCGAAAATAGCAGTTATCACGCAGTGTTTCTCGTGGATTCCCTGTTACAGGACAAGAGGTTGACTTGGATGGCTGACCCGCCACCGGGTTCGCATGGATTGGCACTCCGTACGTTCGGACGTCCACTGGCGTACCCACAGAGGAAAAGGTGAACGTTACTTATGGGCAGAGCAATTTCTGGGGGTCGGAATGTAAGGACCTCGTGATCTTTGTTGCGCCCAATCATTGACGATCAGGTGACCCTCGCATCCAACCTTAGGCCCAGATAGGCTTGATACGAACGGACATGCCCCGACTTGAGGCGGTTCATGTAGGGTTGGGTCGTAAGTGACTCATAACACATGGCCATGGCCTTCAGTGGGCGTTAACGATCTGTGTCGAAGGGGCCGGCTTCCAGCGTCAGTCGGAAGTATATAGAAAGATCCTAACCGGTGATGATTTAATTCTCTGAGAAAACACGCGGATGAAAAGAATATGTCAACTTGGGTACCATTTGGATATAGCTGTCGTACGACTAATAACGAGAGCACGTCCTTCAGCACATGTACCTAAAGAAAGGAGGGAAATTCGTAAGGTGATTTGTGCCACGATGTCCGTTGAGACTCTCAACGCCGAGAATTCGACATGGTTTGTGGGAAGGGAAAAGCAAAAATAATCTTTAATGGGTATACTAGGATAACGGGCAGGTCAAAAACTGCCAAGTCACCCCGGTGTGATCTAGTGGCAAAGATCATACCAGTCCGCTGTATAGAACGTGATCAATCTCTGTAATTGTGCTGGTAGATGAGATATAGGACATACTTGGAACGACAGGCTTTTCCTGTAGGAGCGTTACGTTCGGTGCTTCGGCCATCACGACAGCGAATCCGCTGGACACGAGGCTTAGTCTGAAATCCAGTCGACTCCATTGAATTAGACGTACCGATTGAGATGACGATCGATGTGGCTATATGAGTAGACAAAAATCAGGTGGTGATCTCATAGAGATCGAGGTACTCGCCAGTGGAGGAACCAAGGTCCTGCATTATCCGTGACGAACCGGATGGTCACGTTGTCCGTAGAGCTGTTACCGATCGACACGACGTCCCGCCGAACAGGGTTAATGAAATTCGTCTTGTTGCTGCCCGCAACCCTGATGACATCGAAATTGTGCTGAAAGAGAGATTAGTTGCATACAAGGAAAGGCGGGCTGGAACACGGCGTACACCATGGAGATGTATGGGGTGCTGAGGAACGCATGCAGAGTCAGCCTGAAACATCGCATCATAGACGTAGCACTCACGGGGAATCCAGCAGCTGCGGTAGGGCTCGGGAAGCTTATTTCGATAACCTTGTTCTGGGGAAGTTCATACACACTCCCATTCGGCAACAGCTCTGAAGCTGGTTTTCCACTGAGAATCTGGAGAAGCACAGGAACAGGGGGGTTGACGAAGGTCACGTTGTTGAGTGAGAAGTAATCGCTTGAGTTGGAACCTGGTGTCAGTACAAGGTTCACGTCCGCCTTTCCGATCTCAGGTATTCCGGGAGCACCAGGGTCGATGAGTGGGTGAAGACTGCCCTCGTCGAATTCGAGTTCATATGGGCCAGCGGTCGTCGTGGGGTCTTCCTCCTTCGCTCCTTCGTATCGGAGGATGGCCATATTCTGATCACCATCGTACGAGGAATTGGGTGCGCCGCTCAGGGCACGGATCCAGTAGTTCCCGACGGTCTTGTTGGCTGTGACAACCACGGAATAGCGTTGACCAGCATAGATGGGTATGCGGTCAACCTCTACCGGGTCGACTTCGATGCCATCGACCTCAATGATAGTCATCCGATGGCCGTCAATCGTGAAGTTAAAGAAGGGATCGCAGGACAGGGAAACGACGCGGAAACGATATCGTAGTCCCTCTTGGACGTTGATGACCGAGAATGGAGCGGACGGTCCATCAGCATAGCGTCCCTTGCCATTGATTAGTGTCGAGTTTGGCGCGGTAACCGACGTGAGCTTGTTGAGCTGAAGGGAAGGCTCATGATACCTAAATCAAGATCAGTTGAAACCTTCATGTTCGGCACGAGGTACTCACCAGTCGGCGAGGGTGATAACGGTATTTTCTACATGTGTTACGAGACTAGTCATGGACTGAAACGTTGTGGAGACTCACCATCATCGACGTCATACAAATCCTTCAGGGGATCATCGGGGTCATATATGACCAGTGGTCCTCGGAGTCCATCACAATACTGGGTTGAATAGTGGGAATGGTACCAGTATGTTCCAGTCTGACACCCGGCGGTGAATGTCTGCACGAACGACTTTTGCGGGCGAATTGGGCACTGAGTGACGTATGAAACACCGTCAGCCCAGTTGGAACCATGCTGAAAAATCCCGTGCCAATGCTTTCAAGGTAGAGTGTGTGAGGAAGTAGCTCATGCAGCTCTAATATCACTTACAACGCTGGTGTTCAAAGGCATGGTATCGTCCGTGAGTTCGTTAATGACTTGGAGACTAAACTGGTCGCTCTATGGAGTGCGTAAAACACCCATTCAGATATCGTTGTGGAGTTCAGGCTCTCACTTTGTTGGCTCGGATCAACGGCCCAGGGAATACTCCATTGACAAGAGTCGCCCTAGAAAAGGTCACGAAGATATCAAGAGGCAAAAATTAGTACCAATTGCTACTCACGATCGATTATAACCATCTGGGGAAATGTACATGTTCGCGATATGAAGTTGGCCAACGGGACCGATCACGCTAGTTGATGAAGTAGCAACGGCACGTGGAGATGGATCTCCGTTCGAGTTCGAAGGCTTGGAGAGCGCATTAGAGATGTTGGATAATAAAAACCAATGAATGAACGAGAGAAGCATCTCGAAATTTGTGAGAGCAGCTTGAGAAAAAGAGTGTGTGGTGCCCGCGCTTTTCACAAGTACATCTACTCTCTTTTATACCTCGTCATGTCCCAGAGGGTTTTGTAGCAGCTGGTCATTCTGACATCCATTGGTCCACCGATCCCCTTTGCTTCGCAAGACTTGGTGCGGCCACAATCGCAGGCGTGGAAGCCGCAGTCAGTGGTTGCCTTCACAACCCCATCTAGACTTCAGGAAAGCATGGTGTGAGTAGCTAGAGGAAACATTTGCATCAAATGCCTCACGAGCGTTCGAAACGTTGGTTTCAAGAATCCCCGTCAGTGCTCGGCATCTGGATGAAATCTCCGCCAAAAAGAATCACCGCAGCGGCGCTTCCCAGCACGGGATTGGTCTAGGCGGAGTGTACTGGCAATAAGACCATTCAACGTGGATAGCAGATCCTCAGAGGGAGTGTGATATGACAGCTAACGGTAATGAGTCTGTCTGCGCTCAGTGGTGACGACAACCAATTGAGCCACTGGATTAGCGGAGCTACTGAGAGTCCAAGACCGCGCGTTGCGTGTGAATTCTCACGAACCCGCGGTTGTGAAGTCTCACTGCCACTGAAGTTCAAATGTCCGAATCCGACCCGGATGGATGAGGCAGGACGACCGCCCAAGCGTCTATCGTCACCCACTTTCTCCACGCCAAGCGCAATGTACAGATTCCGGGAAGATAATTGAATTCGATACTGTCAGCCTCAGGACTTTCCTAACTCGTTGACGCCGGGCGATGGACCGAGAGTACTCATTGTACCCGTGTCGCACAGTCCCTATGCAAAGCAAAGGTTTGAGAACAATTTCCGATTCAGACGATGTACGTTCATGCAAATATTGATGAGTTTATAAGAACGATCAATAATAGTCTCGATGTCGATGTGAGAGGGCTGAATAACAGGTAATCGTTGCCACTCGGACTTGCCTGACACTACATACGATACTCACGATTGGCGTAGAATCGTGCTCGACTCTGGCATGTTCGCAGTGGTAGCGTATCACCTTTACAAGCTCTGCGAAGGGTCGCAAATGCTCGAGAATTCGCCCTTGGTTCGCCTTCTTGTGCGAGATGGTAAGTACGTTTGGTCTTTCCGCTTCTGCGATGTTCAATCTCCTTTTTTTTCAGCCTTGTTATTCTACCTGGTAAGGTCTTGCCTCCGTTCCGATGCATCATCGGTGTCCAATTCTGCATAGGCGATCTTATTCCATGATGTACTTGGCGTTCTGTCGCTGTGAGCTTTCAGTTGCAATCTCACACTCTCGTGATGTCTCACAGATACTTGAACAGGTCCATTTTCGTACACGTAAGGATTCTCGTAGCGTACGTTCTTGATGGGTTGAGCAAATGTCTCGCACAGGAACTCCTGTACCTGTCGCAGGTGGTGTAAGCGACAGCGACCACCGCCTTCTCGCTCGCACTCACTTGCGCCATCCAGGTTATCGTACCATCTGCTCACCATCGCGGGACTGCGCGCCGTCCTCAACCTCCGAGGGTTCCACGGCAGGTCCTACTCGATGCAAGACATCAGCCGTTCGGTCGACCGACAGCTCGCGGGGATGGCGCGCCGCACGTTTTGGCGGTCGGTCGTCGACCCCTGGATGGGTGATCTACACATCATGATCGCGTCGGCGGGGGAAGTGCTCGTCAGGGGTCGCGGAGGAGGCGCAGAGCGCGTACGAGCTCGAACCGTGTCGTGTTGAGACAGGGGAGAGGTGCGCCTGTTTTCGTCGGCGTGTCGGGCGTTTCTGACCCGCGCATCTCGGTTCGGGCTCTGCAGGGACGGCGGCGTCAGCGTCTGACGCGTCGCGAGTGCATTTCGATGGCGTTCCGAGGTGTTGGTCCCCTGTCGAGCGGCGCGATCGACTCGCGCCCATACCACGCAGCTCGAGCACTCCCTCGAAACGCGAGCCGCACCATGCGCACCTCGACTTGGCGAAGCCGGTCGGTCGCGCGTCCCGCCCAACCGAAAGCGATGCTCGCACGGCATCACGATCGCCGATCTCGTGCGACAGTCGGATCTGGATCTGCGTGGACGCCGTCCTGGAGGCTCGGCGCCCGTGGGGAGGAAGAAGACGGAGACCTAGGTTGCTCCAGTAGCGCTGTGGTGACGCGGCTCCGATCCCGCGCGACGCAGTTCCATCTGGATCAGAACTGGTGGGGGCTCTTCGCCGCGGACATCTTTGCTCGTGATGTTCTCAAGACGGTGAGAAGCGTACCACGCTAAGGAGGGCTGGAGCACGGGCGAGATTCGGAGACGGAGGGTGCCCCAGGCCATCGACGAGGCTTGGGTTTACTCCTTCTCTGGGTTGACGGCGAGGCACATATATACTGGAAAGCTCGACGTTTGGGCGTCAGGTTCGGGATCTTCAGCCCAATTGCCAATGATGTTCCAGATACACTGGAGAGCGTGAGTGAGCCACTGAGAGGCCTACACTAAGATGCTACGAATTCCATCGACACGATGAATGAGAAAATCGAACCTTGCGACCTGTGTTCTCCCCCAACAGCCTCAGACTGAAATGGGCCAGGTGATCCCCGGACGGACCACCCACCAAATTACATAAGGACTATTCACAACCATCGATACACCTCTCGGTTCCTGCCATGTCTGGCTGAGAAGCGTTGGACGAGTTCGCAAGTGCTGATTACACACATTGTAAGTTACTGAGAGGTCTTCAACAGTGCGGCCGTCCTGACCTCCCGTCCCTGTTGCTCATTCCTCAACGACCGCTCGGGGCCTCTCCGGCTTGTTCTTTACGCTGAAAAGGTGTAGGAGCGTAGCTTGAACGCGTTACCTGCCGCTGTGTATCTTTGTTTCTGGTCTCTCCATTCGCAAGGGCGTGACTAAAAGAACTTGCATTCGTGTTCTGCTAGACGAGTTCATTCAGAAACGGGCATGCGTCACCCTCCCGGCGCGTCTATAATCCCTTCTGATGCATGCGCATACCGCTCGTTGACCTCAACTCTCGCACATGTGCTCGGTCCAACTTTTCGTCGACGCCTCACTTCACTACAGTTCCACCTAGAATGCTTTGGATGCCCTCGGAGGCGACGGGAACGGAGACGGCTTGAGACGCCAATCCACAACACATGACCACCCAAGGGAGAGGACGTTAAAGGCTCCTTCTTCCATACACGATGGATGACTAACCGGGTAGTAGGGCGGTGGTGCAGTTTCCGTCTCCCCATGACCCGGTCGTGCCTCGTTTGCGGCAATGCCCTCGCCGTTTTGGACTTGCGCTTCCTCAGGGGGTGTAGGCAGAGCAGCCGCTTGCCCCTGCGCCTGTCTCTGCGCCCGTCCCGGACCTGAAGAGGACGCTGGCCTCTTGGGCACGGTACTTTCTTGCTCGGATGCGGGGTTTCAGGACTAGGGTGCAAAAGAAGCTAATGATTATCAGAGCCGAGACAGACGCTAAAATCACTATGGGAACCATAAGTGATTGTACTGCCGGTGAGACGAGGGACGACAGAACGTAGCCAAAGCCAGTGATGCAACGACGTTAAGTTGGCAATCTCTTGGCTTGAGGTCGGCCACGGAGGCACCACAGAAGATTGGGCACGCACGGCTCGTGGTACCACGGTAAGGAGGACGATGAGGAACATGATGTTGGACGAATGCGTGATCACTGAGCTCCTCTCTTGTCCCAATTAGATGTGGCTCCTGACGCCTGGATGATTAGCTAATTTCCCCTTGATCAACCTTGCCACCAGTCTCTGAGCTCATGATTTGACTCCGAGTCTTTCCCACATATAAGATGGACCCGGGTAAGTTCAAGATCCCTCAGCTGTTTTTCTCCGTCCGATGTTGGTGCCACCTCAGTTTTTGAGAGGGTTGGAGATTCGTCAGTGAGTGCTGTCGCTCGAGGGTTTCTTGTCATCGACCATTGATCAATGCCTTGGCAAGGTCTATGGCAGGGACAGGCTGGACTATACTCACGTACGACTATCTACTTACGTTTGATCTCGAGGCATGTCTTTGTGCATGAGGCAAATTTCTAAAAATTTGATAGCTGGATTATATATAGCACGCTCCATTGTCGACAGTGAAAGTCTTATTCTTGCTGACCCGCTACGGAACGTTAATCGGGCAGACCGCCCTCATGATCGAGGAGCTCTGCATGTTGAGCCACGGATCGCAACAGGTATTCACCCGTTCCACTGACGTTGCATGCTCACTGAACTTGAAAACGACAGTTTTGCGCAAACTGTCTGTGGGTACAGTCGATGTTGGTGCTCATCTTATCCGAGACCACTCAGGGTGAGTATGCAAGCCGTGATCCATGTTGTACGTTCTGAAACCGTAAGATAGCGTTGTTTTTGATACGAGCTAGGTTCTTTGGGGTGCAGCTACTGCGTGGCCGTTTTAGTGGCGCCCACCCAGTGGTGTCCATCTATGTTGTCTACGTGATGCTGCGCAGCGGATACACGTCAACGCAAGACACCAGCCATTCGGTCGACCGATAGCTCGCGGGAATAGCGCGCCGCACGTTCTGGCGGTCCGTTGTCGACCCCTGGATGGACAATCTACACGGCACGATCGCGTCGGCGGGGACGTGCTCGTCAGGGGTCGCGGGGGAGGCGCGGAGCGCCTCCGAGCTCGAGCCGTGTCGCGTCGGGACGGCAGAGAGGTGCGTCTCTGTTCTCGTCGGCGCGTCGGGCGTTCCTGACCCGCGTGTCTCGGTTCGGGCTCTGCAGGGACGGCGGCGTCGGACGTGTCGCGAGCGTATTTCGAGGGCATTCCGAAGTGTCGATCCCCTGTCGAACGACGTGATCGACTCGTGCCAATACCATGCAGCTCGAGCGCTCCGTCGAAATGCGGTGCACCACATGGTCGCGCGTTCCGCCCTGGAAAACCAAAAGCGACGCTCGCACGGCACCACGATCGCCGATCTTGCGCGACGGCCGGACCGGGATCTGCGTGGATGTCCTGGAGACTCGGCGCCCGTGGGGGGAAGAAGACCTGGGACGCTCCAGTAGTGCTGCGGTGATGCGGCTCCGATCCCGCACGACGCAGTTCCCTCGGGATCGGAACGGGCGGCGGGACCTTTGCCGCGGACGTCTTCGCTCCTGACGTTTCTCAAGACGGTGTGGGAAGCGTATCACGCGAAGGAGGGCTGGAGCACGGGTGAGGTTCGGAGACGGGGGACGCCCCGAGTCATCGGCGAGGCTTGTGTTCGCTCCTTCTCAGGGTTGATGGCGGGGTACATACAGACCGGAAAGCTCAACGTTTGGGCATCAGGTTCAGGATCTTCAGCCTAATGGTGCTCTAGATAGACTGGAGAGCGTAAGTGAGCCCCTGAGAGACCCATACTGAGATGCTTACGAATTCCATCGAATGAGAAAATCGAACCTTGCGACCTGTGTTCCCCCCAACAGCCTGAGATGGGCCAGGTGACCCCCCACCAAATCAAGGACTATTCCTTGTTCTATGATCCGTGTCACAACCATGGCTGTTTCGATACACCTCTCGACTTCTGTGGAAATGTTCTTCTGAAAATTTCACGGGTTCTGTCTAGGGTACAGTTGAAAAGTCGTTACTTTTACACAGCTGTAAATAAGTACGGTTATTAACGGTTTATTAACCAGTTGAAAAGTCCTCTTGGATTTTGCGAAGTTAGAAAGTGTAAATATGTATGAAAAGGTACGGACCAGCCCTGAGATGACACCGGTGTGAAAAATGCTCATTCCAAGTGGTTTGTACCTCGTCGTCGAAACTCCCGTGTTTAACGCCCGTCGCCTTAACGCCCATGGTGTTCCCACCCCCCGAGAGCCTTTCCCCCTCTCAATTTCAAATTCTCCTCGTACATTTACGGTCGCTGCTTCACGGCCTGCCGCATCAATTACCCGTCGGCGATGCGGAAACATCTGTATATCGACCTTTTCTGTCCTTTTCCATTGACGAGGAGTTGCTTGACCGGACCGGCTCAGAGATAGGGGCACTCAATGAGCAGTTCAAGGCGATCTTCGGATGGAAGACTCGGACCACGGGAGATGGGTATTTACCAATTCAAGAACGGGGAAAGCCTATCACGGCCATCGCCGATGTACTTGAAAGATTCCAGCAGAAGTACCCAGATGACAATGTCCTGAGAAAGTGGGGCGTAGATGTTGCCAACAGCATCCTTAAAGTTTACGATAAACACGGCGTTGTGGTACGTAGGCACACTGTGCACATCCCAATGATACTTAGCTGACACGGGCCCGGGATCCTTCTCAATAGCCTCCAGATCCACCATGCAACGGTTCCAAGTCTGTACCTCAGGTGGATTGCTCAGTCGGCCAACTCAAGGACAAGCATTTGAGGTCATCAGACTCTGTTGCCGGCAGGGTTCGTCGACTCTGTTCAAGCACCCCGAGTCGTACTAACTACTGTACAAAAACACAGTCTAACCGATCTGAGACTATTCAGAGCGACAGCATTCAAGTTATGGGCCGCCCACTGAACCCGCTTATGAAGAAGCTCATCTTGAAGACGATGGGCTCAACAGACGGCAAGAGCAAAGTCTCTTGGAGGTGTATTGCTCCCGCATGCGATCATATAAGGCAAGGAAACCCACAGGAAGCTCGTGTGCTGAAACATGCGTCAAGCTGTCCGCACCTTGATTCCCATCTCAAACGCGAAGCTATTGAAGCCTCGAAAGCAGGATCTCTTGGCTCGCAACTTCGTGAAATCAACTCTGATGCTCATTTGGGCATGACTACCACTGACGAGCCCCCCTTCAAGAAATCTAAAGGGCAATCTCATCTTGACCTTGCGACCTTTCGTCAAGCTGGCCGGAAAAAGAATGAAGAGGATCGCAAAGCCTTTCAAGCGAGGATCGACCACATCATTGTGCGGCTTATCTGTGTGCGCGGTCTTCTGCCATCCATAGTGGACTCTGCCGAGTGGAAAGAGCTAATGACCGCACTGAATCCGAGCTATATGTCTACGTCGTGTAGCCATTTTACGGACAACTATATTCCAAAAGAGGCTGTTTTTGTTCACCAGCAGCAGCTTGACATGTTGAGGAAACATCACGATCTCACCCTCACTTTCGATGGTACATCCACGCGCAAGCCTCACTCACTGTATACCGTACATGCGACAACTCCTGAGCGGAAAACCTATTTCCTGGATGGGTATGAAGATTCGATAGCTCACCACACTACTGAGTGGATCAAGGACAAACTTCTGAAGGTCTGACTTTGTTTCTGTCCGATTTTTCATTCCTGATCAATCTGTACAGACCATTCATGATGTTGGTAAAGATAATGTTGGAGAACAGATCGTCCGTACATCTTTTCATTAGAATCGTTATAGTACATACACTACATTTCCTTTCATGGACAATGCGCGTACAACACGCGCGCCGCTCCCTATGCTTTTCCTCCAGTCTCGT
>JBBPSZ010000277.1:0-13470 GCA_038093835.1 Strobilomyces confusus
AAACGCGTCGGTACGTGCAGGCCGCTCATCACGGTGACATCGCTCACTTCCTACGACGCGGTCCAGGCGTCAACAGCGGAGGGTCAGTGCATTTTTTTTCGACCGTCGTTCTGTGCAAACCATACTTCTGATTCCAGAATGGACCAGGCAGCGTCGGTGTTCTCTCTTACAGGCTCTGCGCTCTATATTTCTTTCTTCCCTGAACTGAGCGCCGAAACGGTTCCTCTTCCTGGCCCTCTCCCATCTCGTCCGTCTGCGACGCTGGTCTGTTCAAACTCGCTCGTGGTGTCGGATAAGGCTGTGCACGCCAAATATCAGTACAACCTACGTGTCGTCGAATCGCTCGGTGCCGCACGCGTGCTCGCGGTTCGTCTCGGCGTCAACGTTGGCGCGAGAGAGCGAATCACGCTCAGAGAAGTCATGGCGAGATATATGGGCGAGACCCAGGATCAGACGGAGGAGAACGCGGCCAAGGTGAGGGAAGGATTGGAAAAGATGGTACAGGCGGTCGAGTGTTTGCGACCCGAAGGTGCTCGAGACGGCGATCAGCTCGGGGTGACCTTGGAGACCATGATCGAGTGGTCAGGTATGGGCGAAGCGTTCAAAGACGTGTATCTTTCCTGGGTCGAAGGTCTGGCGTTCCCTTCGACTTTGAGTGCAACACGAGTCCTGACCGCTCACAGTTGAGGCGACGCACTTTCAGTTGTATAAGCGAGCCAAACACTGTTATTCCGAAGCGTTGCGTGTACTCCGATTCCGCGGCGTCTGTCTGGAGGCTGCGGGATCGCCTGCGGCTTATCAAGGCACCTCCGTGTTCGAGGCGCTCGGAAAGTTGATGAACGAGTCTCAGGAAAGCTGTTCGAAGTTGTATGAATGCACCTGCCCTGAAGTTGACGAGCTTACCCGGCTCGCCCTGGAAGCGGGGGCTTATGGGAGTCGTGTCACGGGTGTGTTCACCTTCTGCTATGAATCCCCGTGGAAGTTCTGACAGAGTACAGGAGCTGGTTGGGGAGGGTGTACCGTGTCGTTGGTAGATGAAACCCTGGTCGGCGACTTTATAGCCAAGATCAAGACGAGCTATGGTCCATATCGGGACCTCGAAGGCGAAGCACTCAGCGAAGTCATATTTGCCACGAAACCGAGCAGTGGCGTGTGCGGTACGTCGGACTAGTTTCTCTGTTCCCCATGGGACTCCTTACGCTTTCGTGTAGTGTATAAATTCACAGAGTGAACAGTAGTAGGGTGATAAGATAAGATATTTATGATAAGACGACAGCCATGCATGTGACAGATGAGGACAATTGTAAAAACACGATCCAGCCATTACGACGTCTCTAAGCAATGGCCATGTTCGATCCCTACACACCCGTCTTACTCTCCCTTCCATGCGCGCTCACGCCGACGTTGGCCATCGAGGTAAGTCGATACATGTTGATGGGATTGTCATCATGTTCAAGTTCTGTGGTCAGGTTCTTCCGCATGGTCTCACCATCCACAGGGTCATCGTCCAGGTGAACGGCAAGGTATGTTGTAAGTGCCTCCTCATCATTCTGGGTTGACATTATTTCCCTCTCCAGACCCACGACATTGTAATCGGTCCGGAAGACCCAAGGGATCACAGCGTCGTCAAGTACACGAACACCATCATCGGACGATATTCCAATCGCGTGCCGGTAGGGAATCACGTCGTCGAAAAGGATGGTATCAAGTCGTCCTTTGAAGCGCTGAAGAACGGTACGTATACGCTCCGCATCGAACTTGCCGTACCTCTTAGGTTGATCCGTCGCACTTTTTCCCGTACGTCATTCAGAAAGTCCACAAGTGTCCCTCCACGGCGGTCCAGATGGGTTCGACGCTCGTGTTTGGAAGAAGCTCGCAAGGTCGGACGATGCGACGCTCTTCACCGAGGCCGAAGTGCGGTCGATCACAGCGAGGACGGACGCGAGCGCGGCCATCTTTTCGCTAACGTCGCCCGACGGCGATCAGGGGTACAGCGGCACTTTATATCTGGAGACGCTCGTCGCGCTTCTACCGCCGGTGAAGTTGGATCCTTCGACCGTCTCGCAGCACGAACTCGGGAGCATAGTCATCGTCTATCGAGCGAAGCTCGTCGACCCTCAAATTGGAAAGAATGTGACACCCATCAACCTGACGCAGGTGTGTGGTTGTTTCGAGCTTGGACCTCAGTGCACTCACCGTCGTTAGCACTGGGGTTTCAATCTCGATGCCAGCCTGAAAGAGGGAGAGGAGACACTCAGGGTCTTGAACCACGATCTAACCATCAAGGTGTGTCGTGATCGACGTCTGTCCCGTCCCTGCATCACAGCCTCGTCAGGCGAGCCACATCGCTGAGCTCCGGGATGACTCTCTTCCCACCGGACGCTACGTTCCAGTGGCAGGCGCTGACGACAGCAGCGGTGCATACATTCACGATAACAAGCGCGTCGGCGACCTCTTCCCTAAGGGTGGCTACGGTGCGTCGCACGTCCCCGCGTCGTAGACTCCGGGCTCCCCTCATCGCGCGTTCGCAAGACGACTTTTACTTGCTGAGCCCCCGGTCCGACCTCAAGCTCACCTCACCTCATCGCATTCGCGTTTCCGAGTTCTCGGACGCGCTCAATCTCGTCGGGGATATCTTGACACTTCGAAATGATCCCGTGTTGAGGCTCTCCTCTGACAAGTCGGGCCTCGCTGTCGAGTTCGATTCGAACCGTGAGCGGCGTGTTTTCCCCCACCGCGCTGAACTCCTTTCTGACGGCGCTTCCTGCGCGGCGCTGCTTCCGCGTAGAGGCCGGATTAATGCTATACACCAATAACCACGCGGACTCAAAGGGGTTCAGAAAGAAGATCCATGGTGGCACTGGACTTCAGGGTGACGGCTACGTCCCTCAGTGTGAGACGTTCTTAGCGGACTTGTGGGGGCACCCGCTGACTCTGCCCGCTCTCTTCGCAGCTGCTGCGTTCATCGAGTTTCACGAGGTGAGACGAACAGTTCTGTACCGCTTTCGTTTGTCGTTGACTGGCAATTCGTCTCAGCCGTTGTCGGCGTTCCTGTATCCCACGAGCACGAGCACGGACACGTTGCTGACGTCGGACGAGATATACAACAATTACGTCCGCGCAGACATCGTCGCCAGACCGACTCGGAGCGAGACCAGGGAATGAAAATTTGGACTTTTGCAGAACGCTTCGCTAGCGTTTAGCGCACAATCTTTGTCCGGTATATTTGTATTTTATGGGTAAAACGTATGCGATCTCAGGTCCTGCCCAATGGACCACTCGAATGCGCGTAGCGCAACGCGTGGTACACGACTACTGCGAACGCGACCGAGATCCGGGTATATTCATCTCTTACGTGAAGAAGGCCTCTCTCATTCTCGCGAAACGTGCAGCATCTCGAGCCCATCCGCCTTGTCCGCAGCCCTCAGCGATACCTTGCAGTTCCCGAGCCTCCTCGCGACGCGCTCCCCGACGCTCTCTCCAAACCATCGCCCGCGCCTCGCGCTCGGCGTCCCCGACTCGGACAGCGTGTCCAGCTTGGCTCTTTTGGCCATCCCCAAGAGCGCAGAGTCCGCGAGCGCCGCGGCCACGTTGGTGAAGTTGAACTGATCGCCTCTGCCGCGTCTGAAACGCGCAGCGGTCGCCAGCGAGACCAAGACCAGGACGAGCGCCGTCGATGTGATGACGTGCGGCAGCGAGGACACGAAGATCTGCTCGACGCTCGCGACGCGACCTGGGACGTACGCGGTACCGAGCGAACCCGAGACGTACGCTGAAAAACGGAGGGCACGGCTCGGATCAGCGACGGTCTGGCTGGGGACGAGGGACGACGCTCACGCTTCATCGACGATTTCAGTGGCTCGGTGTATCCTCACGCGTGTTGATCCGTCGCGAGAGGGGTGAGGACCATGGTCGTGCCTTCAGAGTTGACCCCGGACGGGACGCTGTTCATCTGGTCGCTTCCGAACATGAAATTGAGTTGTGTGTCAGAACCGAGGTCGAAGTAAGCCGAGGACGCGGGTCCCGAATCTGTCGATAGCTTGGATAGCGAGTATGAGAGGAGCAACGATGTTTGCGTCCAGTCGAGATTACCTTGTCTGGGAAGAGGCGATGCACCAGCGACGAGCGGCTGAACCTCTAATGCCATTGATCCCTGTGTGCGAACCTCGCGAGTTTCGGTCGTGATGTTGGGTTTGCAAACCAGGAAGCCGATTTTGTAGTCCGCGCCAATCGTGCTGAAGTTTATCGACGGAACGTTGGAAAAATCAACAAAAAGAGCGACGATATTGATCGCCTCTTCCGTGCAATTCGTAGAGGTGCACTGGACGACCGATATCACCGTAGAACCGTCCGTCGGCAAGCTGCCAGTGGTGTAGTTGAGAACAGTGAGCGTGGGGTCATGTACGTTGATGATAGTCACAGCGGACGTTGAATACGTTGCTGTTACACAATAACATCAATGCCTGGTCCAGGGATACCAACCATGGGTATACACGCACGGAAGTGAGAACTTGGGACGGATACCCGCAGATCCACATCTTCAAGGTGGACAGACAATGCAGTACTGGGTACTTTCATACTGTTCATGGTGATATTCAGGGAAGTCGCACTGAGGTTCGCCGGATTGGCCCAGGTGCAATAAGGATTGAGCCCAACAACGTCCGTCAATCACCGTGCACTCACTGTGGAGTTGAGCGCACTTGGCGAAGGAACGATGAACCCAGAGTATCGACCCTGCGGGTCATCTGAAACTGAAGCTGAGTAAGAGAGACGGATTTCTTGCTCAGCCCAAACGATCGCTGCAGCGAATTTGAAATCGGGGGAGAATGCTGAAGGCAAAGGGGTCTGTCCACTTGCTACTGGCCTGATAGCGTCGGTAAGACACGCAGAGAAAGTTGCATAAGCCACTTACTGGTAAAGGGAAGTGGAGGAATGGTGCCGACAGGGAATGCCATGAGGGCGCCATCTATAAGAATAGGTTGCATAGTTACTGGATGGTGGGGTTTGGGTGAGTATAATCACGGAGCTGAACTCTGTGCTTCACTCACAGGCCGCGGGTGCCAGAGTGGGAGAAGGCCCAGACAAACACAGCAGCGACGAAGGCTATGACATAATATAACGAACAATGTTGGTTTACAACGACCGCGAGTGAATCGATGAAGCCATAAGATGAGTTGGAAATGTCGTTGACCGCAGTGAGCTCCACCCCGTGACTGTTTTTTGGAGCGGAAAGAAGACGAAAAAATTCCTCTGACTAGAATCGATTAATGTTATGTAGGTCCTGTCCGAAGTCATGCTCACCTTGAGCTCGTATATAAGCGTTCTCAGCGGAACCAATGCGAGACTGATTATAATGATGTTGATAGTAGTTACCGCAGATCCAAGGTTAGCTAGTCGCCGATGAAGTCAGTGGAAGTGAAAAAGTAACAAAAAGCTTACTTAGTAATTGTGTCGAAGCGATGGGAGAGAACGCAGACACATTGGCCGGCACTACCCGATAGTGAACCGCATAGCAAAAGGCAAGATACACGATGCTGATGGCGGGGAGGAAGAACGCCAATACCCATTGCCATACGAAAGTGAGCAGGGAGCCATGGCCACCCTGGAGAGGGGGCAACAAGGGAGCGCTGGAAGGTACAGTCTTCTTGATGTTTTCCAGGTCCTTGTCAGCACCGTCCTCGCTGGAAAGAATATCCGAGTAATCCTTGTCATCGGATGTGGAGAGAGGAGAACCAGGGCGGTCCGATTCACGGTTGTCGAGGCGAATCTTCAAGTTCTCTTTGATCTCGAACATCTAGGACAGATTGAGGCGCAGTGAAGAAACTGGGGGCATCTATTTAGAGACGCCCTGCAGAGGTTCGATTGCCTGTCATGCCCATAGTGTTCCTGAGCATGTACGAGTCACCGCTGCTTGGGAATTGGTGATGGGGTGTTGACAACAACCGAGTGGACGTAAGGCCATCTAATGCCGCTTTCGGCTCAGCGGGCGATCAACAGCGCCGGCTGTTTCCACGGTGGTAAATCGCACCGTGATCAAGGTATGTATGTAATTGCAACCCTAAAATGATGCAGACATTCTAGCGTTGACGATGCGTGGGCGTTGCGCACCATCATCTCGACAGTTCGTCGATACGAAACAGTGCCCGGGATTCCCGTACTACGTTCGGCAGACGCCACGGCCACTGGCATGCAAGACTCGAGAGGTACTATGCGTTCAATCCATGTGGACGACTCGGATTCATTGCTCAAGTGCTCGGAGTTGGACAACACGCTTTGCTGTCGGATGGAACTTCTTCCTCACTCTGTTCCGCCCGCCAAAGGTTTGAAGCGCAGATGGCTCCGCTGCCTGCCAGTGACTGTGGCGTCGCCGCGCTCCACAGTAATGATCTTGCAAATTCCAGCGCTCACCAAGACGGACCCTCAGCTTACAGTTTGGAGCCTTGAGGAGCCTTGATACAGGTCGAACCGTCATCAATGAAGTCGCTGCGCCTCACAGATGACGGTCTGCTCGGTCGCCAGACTCTCTGTCCGACACCCACCTAGTCGCCAAGAATCAAGATCCACTATGGATCACATACAACATGCTTGTTTTAGTCGCTCATACTCCCATGCAACGCCCATCAAACCTTTTATGGTCATCAATCCTAACAACAGGTTCATCCTGGAACCATCCAGTGCAAGACACCGCTGCATACGTGACTCACGAGCGTGGTACGCGCCTTTTTCTGTGCCTGACGGTCATGGTTCAGGGGACGTTTTCGGCCACCAGGTGAATATCTTAAATCCGGAAAGTTTGCGTTGCTGGTGTGTACCAAATACTTCTGTGATTGAAACAGCTGTCCTCCCTCACATTCAATGCCATGCTACCGCTGTTTGTTGTCGCATTATTGCCGGAGCTGATCCCAGTAAGAGTCCCTTACGAGCATTGTCATGTGGAGCATCATTGATATCGTATCTAACAGCATGGGTCACTCTCCCAATGAACGTTCCTTCGGGCCCGCTCATCCCAACCTTGTATGGGACACCACCCCAATCGGTCAATACCACTCTCGACCTCAATACCGCAAAGGTCGCTATCTACTCGAGTAGCTGCGCTCTGTGCAGTGGAAACACATCCTTTGATCGTACCCTTTCTACCACGTTTCAGGTATTTTCCACGAAGTTGATCATCACCGCCGCTTACAGACCTCCCTATTTCGTAGCCACTCATTTATCCATGGCCGTACAATACGAAGGCCTACTTCGGAAATATGAGCAGTGACGCCATGAGCTTTGGAGGTGTACTGTCATTACCAGACGCACAACGACGCCTCTGCCGAGCTTTTACACGTTCAAGACATCCGGCAATCGATGCGAAAATATCGGGTGTGGCGCAGGCGAGTTTGTTCGGAGAGGAGGCGTTGGGAGGGAAGTGGGAGTGGAACGCGACTGCCAGCTGGGTTTGATAGTGGGCGTTCCTTGTTTTGACGACCGAATTCATAAAGTCGAACGCTTTCGGCCCATCAGTTGATCAACCTAATCATTATCACACTCAAAGCTGATTTGCAAAAGCGGATCATCGTGTTGAAACACTCGTAAACGGTAGATGAACCATGACATGCCAACGTATCGTACATCATCGCCGAAGGGCGCAGAAACTTGAAAAAAAAAGACTATCATTCAATCTCTTCGAGCGCGAGACCCCTCTTCACGCGATGTCGAACGCAGCGCTCTCCCAACCAGCGTGCCTCTTCTCCTCGGCGGCCTTGTGCTGCACGCTCTCCTTGAACGTCTTGATCCGCTTCCGACCCTCCTCGCGCACCTCGCGGACGTGCTCCGCGACCATCCGACCTTCCACCTCGACGATGGCCTCGGCGCCAGCGATCCTCTCTGCCAATGGCTCCGAACCGTACCCGAGCGGACCCCGCTTCTCCCCAGGAAGTACCTGCGGCTCAGCGCCCAACGCGATCGTCGGCTCGCCCTCGCGTCCTTCCTTGATGATTCCCGTCCCCGTCGCCCGCCACCCGGTCAACAACCCCGTCTCGAGCTTCCTGAGATGTCCGATCTCGCTCCAGACCGCCGCCGTGAACGACGCGGCGGGCCCGAGGCCCGTGTCCGCGAACACCTCGGAGCGTTTCGAGACGTCAAACGCGATGGCGTCCACGAAATCGAAGACGCTCCGGATGTGCTCTTCGAGCGTGCGCTCGATCGCGTCTCGGAAGCGGGACACGAGCACCGGGCGGAACACGGACGCGATGAGCGGGTGGTTCGACTCCTTGATGTCGAACTTGATGTCGTCGGCCAGTTTGACCTCTGCGCGCTCGATCTGGAAGAAACGCTTGGATCGCTCGCGTTCGGCTAGACCGTGTTCCGTGTTTGGAACGAGCCTGAACTTGAAATCGATGTCGAGACCTTGGGTGGGGAGGTTGAACTGCATGATGCCAGTGAAGTCGTTCGGGCCGACGGTGGTCGTCTTGTCTTTGTAGTAGAAGGAAATGTCTCTGAGGGAGAGCTGAATGGCTTGGAGACGAATGTGGGTGAGCGTCCCGAACGCCGTCTTTGCTTGAGCCTCGCCAGGGGCAGTGATTTCGATGTCTGTGATGTTGCGCACGTATGCATGCCCCGGAAGAAGGTTGAGCGACGAGATGTCAAGGTTCTCGAGCACAAATTCGACCTCGCGGTCGACATATTCTGTCCTGTAAATTGGTCAGGCCACACGATCCTCCGTCGCCAAAACGGCTCACCTAGGTATGGGAATGTTCCTCAGCACGCCCAGGATGCGCTGCGTGTATATATTGAACAAATCTTGCCAGAACCAAGAAGCTTGCTCCAAGGCGTATTGCAAGCCAAGTCCCCCACTGGAAGCTACGTTGTTTTCCATATCGTGCGCGAACTTAGCGTGGGCCTCCCTGACGCGACGCAGGTCAACATCGTTAGCGACCGCTTGATGAAACGCGCGAAGTTCGTGACGCAGTGTCTCGACACTTGTCTTCCACATCTTGGCGACGTCGGAATTGCTGTCGAGAATCTCCTCCCAGCGCTGCTCGAGCTGATCGCGCTTCACTAGAGATTCCTGGCTGCGGGCATAGCCTGGAACCTCAAGACCTTTCCGCACTTGGGCAATGAAGTCGTTAAACCACGCGTTTAGATCTTCGTCCTGCTTGATGTCAAGAGCGCAAGCCCGAAGGGAGGTAAACAAATCATCGAGGGATTTTCCACCCGCGAGTCGCTCATATAGCACACGGACGTTGGTGAGGGCGTGATGGAGGTGCTTCTCCTCGGTGGGGTCATCGATAAAGGTGTCGAGCGACGTGGCCTCCTCGGCGGCGGCGGCGGTATCGAGTGCCTTGTTCAACCATTTGGAGGCGATGTTAAAGAGGGTGGACAAGGAGCGCTTGTATTGCTCGTCGTCTTGAGCACGATCACAGATCTATCGCTAGAGTTAAATGGGCAGAAAACATCAATATTCTTATCCCACCTGATAGAAAGCTTCCGTCAAGCTTGAACGCGTCCTGGAAACCTTTTCCTCCGCACTGGCCTTGACGGACTGGCCAGTTCCAATGACCGCTACGCCAGCCCCCGTGACCGTTCCCATCGCCTTCTCGAACTTGACCTTGGGGTCCGCCTCTTCACGTTCCTCCTCAGGCGTCTTGTGTTTGCGCCCGAGGGGGTCTCTCTCACCTCGCTGGACCTCGCTCTCGGACTCTCTGAGGCTCTCCTTGGTGCGAGCAGCTTGAGCCTCAAGGGCCTCCGCGAAATCAGCCAACGCTAGCCGGATAAAGGAGGCAAAGTCGCCGAGAAGGTGACTCCCTTCGCCGCGGACGTTTGCCCAGAGGGTCTTGAGAAGGCTTCTCAAAGCGTTACGGAGGGCGCTCATGTCTGCGGACGCTTCCCTAACGTCGGCGGCCTCGATGTGAGTCGCCGAAAAGTCGCCCTGGGACAGATGCCAGAGGGTGTCTTGGACCAAGTCGTCATCTAAAGGGGGAAGGTCAGTGAGCCAGGGGGAGCGAAAGTAGGGGACACACAATTTTTATTTTGGCCCAGCTGCTTGTATGCGAGGAGCACGTCACCGAGGCCGCTGGCGAGGGCTCTGCCGGGCTTGGTGAGGTTGTCGACCTCAGTTGAGTGGGAGGGAATGATGTTGAGAAGGATCCAGTCGATGATGGCACTGAGCTGACGCTGGCTGGGAAGTTTGCCAGCGTCGAGGGCTGCGATGATAGACGACGTCTTGTCCATGGTCAACGTCGAGAGAGGAGAGGGGACTCGCGCTGTCGTCATTTTGAATAGGAGAACCTTCCAATTTTAGAAAAGACCATGACGCGTGTCACGTGGGACATGGAATCGATTAATAAGGGTGATTAACTGTCACATCTACTTCCAGGCGCATATACGCATCTCTCTATGGAATACAGAAACAAAAACGACGTCTCTCTGCAAACAACGGTCAGCAGTCGGTCGCGGTCATACAAAGTGACATTCACCAGTTGCTCTCCTCGCCAGACTCCGCGTCGCTCGACTTCGGCGGTGGCTTTTTGGCCTTGGGCTTGTCCGCGTTGGCCTTGGGTTTTTTAGGCTTTGGCTCCTTGCCGCGGTTCGGGTTCTCTGGGGCATCCCTCCACATAGCCCCGATCTGGCACGGACGTGAGAAGATACGCGGGATACGCGGGCATACACACCTCGCTCATGGCCTCCTTGATGGGTGCGCCGGGGTTGTTCTCTCTCCACTCTTTCATCTTGGCCTGGACGAACAGGTTGTACGCGGACGGTGCGCGCTTGGGCTTGCCCTCTTTGTCTACACGTCCGTCGGACGCGGTGCGCGTGGAGGTCAACGCATACACTGACCTTGTTTAGAGGACTTGGCGTTGGCGCGTTTGGTCGCGGTCTTGGAGGACGTGACTGTGGAGGAGTGAGGTGAGCTCTGGTGGGTGCAGGACGCGCGCGGACCTGTCGTTGTCTTTGCCATGGTGGGGGAGAGTGAAGAGACGCGTGCTGTGGCGGGTCGTGTTTTGGGTCGTGTTTGTGTCACGTGCCTGGTCAGTGCGAGCGTCAACTCGGATGTTTTTCATCTCGGCTGTATAAATGAGGTCCCGTTCCGCCCTACTCGCCGTCGCCGCCTCGGTCGTGCTCGCTCAGCCCGACCCCGCCGACCCGACCCCGCTCTACAGCAAGCACTATGCATATCCAAGTGGAATCGTCCGTCCCATCTTCACGTCTTCCCCACCGCGCTCACCGCTTGTCTAGCCCTATCAAATCGACTACAACACCGCCGCCATCCGCGGTCCACAGGTCGGGTACAATATCTGTAACTTGACCACCCAGAACCAGAACTCGATGTGCCAAACCTCCTTTGTAAATCACATCGACGGTACGTACATTCCATTCGGTCGCTTCACCATATTCATTCTCTTTCAGATTTCTGTCTTTGGGCTCCCGCCAAGCCCAACTCGACCGTCGGCGACACCGAAGGACAAGAAGTCGCTTGGTGCAGCAAGTTCGGTCACGGGACTCGTCTCATTCCCGCTGGTACTCTGCAGGGCGTTCAGTACATCAGGACACCAGACTACATCCAGATCGCAGGCTTCATCGACCAGGTCCAGATCAACCTAGCTCCAAACGACTATGGAGGCGAGCTCGATCCACACGGTGCTGACCTCGTCGGTCTTTTCCATTCGAGTACCTTTTCTTCTCTGACTCTTCACTCAGCGCGGTAACCCTATCGGCGGTCTCGTGTACTCCAACGCTTATCCGAGCAGCAACAACGATAACAACACGTATGAACAGATCAGTGACTGGACAATGTAATTTCTCGTTACCGTTGGTTGAGGCGCACCCTGATCCCTCGTCAGCTTCATAGGTGGAAATGCCTTCTGTTTGAAGATCTGCGATCCTCAGGGCAAAACTCCAGGCCAGTATTGCCAGAACATTTATGATCGTCTCGGGTGCGCCTACAATGTTCCGAACACCGCCAAGAACGGCACGTTTGAGGTCTGCGACGGCGACGACATGATTCCTCCTGGCGTCTACGTCTCGGGTGGCCACACTACCACCTACTTCCAGCCTCCCGAGTCTTTGGGCCCAATCACCACTGTCCCCTACTCCGCCGTCGCACCTGCTTCTTCCAACTGCCGCACCTTCGAATCTACTGACCTCTATCCCTCGCTGCCCACTCCGACGCTCGGTGCGGCAGCCACTAGCCAAGCCAGCCAGTCGGCAGGCGGTACGCGCACGGCCTCAGGCGGTGCAGCTACGCCGTCCAATGGAGCATCGGTTGTTGGTGTCTCTGCCGTGGCTACCGTCGCTGGCGTCGTATTCTCTCTCCTTTTCTTGTCTTAGGGCATGGACGGCGTTGGTCCTTCGTTACGGTTTTGATCCAAGGACATTGATACCACACTACATCGTAGTTAGAGCACTCGTGGACTTTTTGGATGTCTGGCATTGGCAATACATGCCTTTCTTGAGGGAACGGATCATCCTGAGTAATGGCTCTCTCTCTAGGGGTGTTGCTGTGCCGCTCTCCATCTCCTCGTCTGCAGCCTCCATGATCCCTCCCGTACCCAAGAGGGCCCACCAGATCGGCCGTGCGCTCAAGAGCGCCGCTCGGCTCTCGGTACGCGTTTCGGGCGGTCGCGGAAGCGGACGGAGCTCGCTCTCCCCCTCCCCGGGCGAACAGCCCGTCGTCCTCGTCCGTCTGCAGGTCCTCAGCTGCAAAGATCTCTGCCCCCGCGGAAAGCATGGCTCTTGCGATCCGTAAGCTACCCTCCTCGCGTCGCCATCGAGGGTCTTATTCCACTCTAGCTTTGTCGTCGTCTCCTTGCTGAATACGAGGCAGCAAACCCCCGTCGTCAAGCGCAATGCAAACCCAGAGTTTACCTTCAAAGATGCCACCTTCGATTTTCCCATCTATCTTTCTCTCGCCGATCGACTCGGCACCGTCGAGATTGTCGTCTGGGACAGGGACAACATGCTCAGAAAGGAGTACCTTGGCGAAGTCGCCCTGCCGTTGGAAGACTGGTTTAGGGAGGGGAACGCGTTTGGTTTCAACGACGATCAGAACAAGGTGTGCCCTTGATCGCGTAGCCAGCATCTGCGCCGCTCACGCTACGCTCATAACAGCCCTCATCTCTGTCGTTCGTGTCCACCCGCGCGACCACGCACGCTTCTGGCTCGGTGCAGGTCAAACTTGGGTTCGTCACCCCTCCGAACACTCATTCGCCGATGGACTTCGATGCCGTCTTTCGTGAGCTTATCAAGCGCTCCCGCCCGAGTCTCGTTTCCGCTCCACCCGTCAGTCCCTCTTTTGGAAATAGCCGTGATTAGACTCTGAATGACATTGTCACAGACGGAGGGTATCGGCACCCTTCGCTCCCATCTCACGGGTCCCGCTTTCGAAGACGACGGTGGCATCAGCTCCGATGACGACGACAATGACTCGGATGACGACGACGACGATATTTCCCACCCTCCCGTGCGGCTACCCCGTCTCCACATCCC
>JBBPSZ010000278.1:0-13464 GCA_038093835.1 Strobilomyces confusus
TCTAGCTCCCGACTCACGACGATCAGGTTGGATCGTAACGTATATCATCGACGTCCGTGGCGGTGGCCCATCATCGGGGTATATATCGTCAGGATTTTTTGGAGGTATGTCGCATACCCTCAGCTTCATCTCGTCTGCATCTCAATTGACAGGTTTGATGATGGGTCGTGTTGCTCTGTTATGGCTCAATAAAAAGGCACGTCTTGTGCTTGTACGCTCTGCGATATTGTAACCTAACCTTTCAGGTGGGAGAACGGAGAGTTCTCTTCATTTACGCAGTGCTCGCCATCGCATTGGAGTTCGTTGTCTGGTTTGTGCCATCACTGATTGGCGGCGCTGTGTCTGTTTCGATCATTGGATTCCTGCTCGGCCCGATGTATCCGATCACGATGAACCAGGCTGGACGCGTGTTGCCAGCCTGGCTGTTGACCGGTAAGCGTCTCTCTGTGTCTATGTGCGAAGCCTAACAAGGGGTGTCAGGTTCACTCGGATGGATCGCTGGCTTCGGCCAAGCGGGGTCGGCGTTGGTTCCCTTCATGACGGGCGCGATCGCGTCCAAAACTGGCATCAGAGCATTGCAGCCCATGTGAGTCTAGTGACCTTTGTCGGCCGACCGTTCTCAAGCGTGGCCCGAAGATTAGTCGCGTTGATGGCGTTCATGATGGTCCTTTGGGCGCTCGTTCCCGCTGGGGGTTCACAACGAAAGGATTGATGACGCGATGTGGCGACCTCGCCGGCGACGCTGACAACCTAGAATCAAGACGTGCATGTATACACTATTGTGAAACATCCTCGTTTTGGCGTTATAACGCCGCCGAGCCGCGGGGCAACTTGAATGCGATCTCAGCCAAAAAGAACCGGCGTGCGTTCTTAGAAGCGACAGTTTTTTAAGCTTCGTTCCGGGGAGTTTCGAACCCTTGACGCCAAGAGCGCCAATCTATGTGAAAGCCCCTTCTATTTTACGTGTGTCGAGTTATGCCTCAACGTCTACCTGGCAACTATAGCTTCAACAGACCACCGTGGCTTTGAGACTCCCGCGAAGCAATCTGATTCCCCTCGAATATTTTTCGATATAGTAGTCATCCTGAACAGCGAGCGAGCGTTCGGCGAATCGATGTCACACCTAACATATTACCTCAGTTGAGCGCTGATGCCGATGAACTTGAGGTTCCAGCAAAGCGTATCAGATTCGCGCACACTTTTTTCGATGTCGTAGTCACCTCATCTGGAACAGCGAGACAGCGCTCGGCGGAGGTCTCTCGTACGCCGTGCCTGGAGGAAAAGGATCATGTTCTCTCTTTCCCCCGCCGCCATTCGGATTACCGTGATGGGTCGCCCGCGTGTTCCCCGCGAATCTACGCGCGGGTTCAGTCTCGGTCGTCCCCGCGCAGATCGCGCACCACATGGCGAGGCGTTGCCACCCTCCCTTCTTCCGCGTGCCCCGACGGGGATGGCGCCAGACGACGTCTCTCGAGCGTGGAACGGGCATCGCGCGGCGGATTCGCCATCCGAGTTCTGGACGTCGTTTACGGAGAGACGCTTGCGGGCGCGGGTAGGAGCGCGCCCGTCCCGTGGACGGCGGAGGATCTCGGCGTGGCTTGGAGACCGACCGCGTGCGTGGGTCGATCCGCGCGGCTGACGGGTCGCGCCGGTCCGACGTGGGAGGCTCGTGCGCACGACGTCGGACGCGCGGGTAGAGAGGTCGAGCGGCAGGATCGAGCCGGCGTGGATCCGAACGCGTGGCACGATACTGAAGACGAGCCTCGCCGTGTGCGCGAGCGGGTCAGGGAGGTCGATCGAGAGGGTCGGTTCGACGCGATGGACGGTCCGAGCGGGCGGATGACGCGGGATGAACGGACTGCACGCCCACGTGAGAACCAAGATGGTGTGGATAGCACTTGGAAAGAATCGAGCGTTTGAACGGCCGAAACCCCGAGGATCAGATGATGGGCGGCGATGGTCGCGTAACAAACTGCGCTAGCTAACATTGGCAGCTGCGGGTTGAAATGCGAACCTGATTCGTTATGGGTGCAGCAGCATGGTAACGGTGTCGTTTCTACTTACCGCATTTGAGGGTTGTGATTGGAAGAGGGGGTAGGAAAAAGGAGATTCAAATGGGGTCCTTCAGTCGAAAGTGGCTGGCTGAAACCTTGGCCATGACAGCTTCTGAATCGAATGGTATGTACTTACGTAGATGGAGATGCGTGAACTGCTGGAAGACGAGATGTATCTGGCGGAACTACAAAGTCACGTTAGTACCCAGAACGTGTTACACGAGCCACGAACGAGACGACTTGAGTAGAGATGTGCAATAGAAACGGCAACGAGAGAGCTAAAGTGAGGCGAACTGAGCACGACGAATATGTCTGTTCTGGCCCGGGTGACCAGACACCTTGGACACATACACTAGCAGTGTCGATTATTAGTAGACAGAAAGATAACAGCAACCCAAACGCGAGACGATAGTGAGCTCCCTCGACTCAAGACAACTGGACTCATCAGGATCGGCGGCGCCAACTCGGTCGACGGATGCGTTAGTAAGCTGTCGAGCACGTGTGAGCCAGTGGGACGTACCAGATAAGCTCGTCGTCGAGAAGAGATGTTGCATGAAGAAAACGCGTGCATGATACACGCGGAGAAATGACTCAGCGCGGGCGAACTCGGGAATCCCGACTAGCAAACCTCGGAACATTTACTGAAGCTCAGCCTCGCTGTCAGAGTGTTAATATCGACTGACGGTCCCCGTCGGTGTCGCAGCAGCCCAAGCTCAGTGACCTTTATCCAGCATCCCGGCCGCCGGGTGCGAGTGCGGCGACTTTGCCGAAGCTCCGACGAGCTAGACCATCGCGAGAACGAGTTGAAGCGAACGCCCTCCCATTGGACGATGAAATTAGCGTACCTCGAATGAAGAACACATTGCGTCCTCCGCTCGACAAGAAGATCGCGGATGGGCTTTCTTTGGACGTCATCACGGCTCTTTTCCGCCGCGTTCGAAGCCCTCACTTATAGATAAATTTCGCAAAGCCGAACTGCTGTCCGTGAGTGTCCAGCCATGCCTCCAACGACCAGCGTCGCAGAGGGCGGTAAAACCTCACGACACCCCAAGACACAACCCAGTGACAACTACGTCCAGATCGGTGATGACGTCGAGAAGAGTTGCAACCTTGCGCGCAAAGATTCGCCGGTTGATGGAAATATCATCGCGGTTTCCGGCCCAGAATCCGCAGGACAGACAAAAGCACAGCGTATCCGCGCCCGCATCCAGTTTGCTACCCTCTGCTGGACGCTATACCTCGCGGGCTGGAACGATGGCACCACGGGTCCGTTGTTGCCGCGCATACAAAAAGTTTACCACGTGGGTGTCCACACCTGAAGGGCTGCGTGAGTTGGATGTTGACGTGCGGATAGGTCAATTTTGCAGTGGTGTCTCTGATTTTCGTTTTTGCTTGCTTGGTAGGCGACTCCTTTGTTGAAAAGTCGGTTACTGACGTGTCCAAAGGGATATCTGACAGGAGCGTTCTCGAACGTGGTTTTAAACCACCGATATGGATTCGGCAAGGTTAGATCATGCCGCTTTCGCGGTAATCTTGCATGCTGACGCGTAGTGCCTCGCAAGGTCATCGTATTCGGTAGGTCGTTGACTTGGAAATCCAACTTGAAATGAGGTGTTCATATATTCTTGCTTTCCAGGATGCCTACTTCAAGTCGTTGGTTATACCATCGCATCCGCGGCCTTACCTTTTCCAGTGTTCGTGCTTGGGTATGCCATCAATGGCATCGGTCTCGCTTTGCAGGTCCGTTGGCGATCTCAGGTGGTCCGCAATGTTACAATTCATTGACGTCATTCCAGTCTCCTCAGGCTAGCGGGTACGTAGCTAGTCTCAAAGACAATCCAGAAGCCAAATTGGGAATCTTGCACTCAGTACGTATTTTTTCTCCCTTCTTCGGACATGACTGAATTGGCGTAGTTCTATGGTATGACTGTCGTGCCTTTCGTATATGCGAGCCTCTAACGTGTTGAGCGTTAAAGGCGCTGGAGCGCTGTCATCTCCGCTCGTTGCAACACATTTTTCCCAAGCGCACCACTGGTCTTTCCACTATCTCGTATCTTTGGGTATCACTTTGATAAACGCCGTGCTCGTGATCTCAGTTTTTCGCTTTAAGAACCTCGATGGTCTGTTCTTACTGTGGTTCCCTCATATTCACACTCACATCGCTCGCAGAATGCTTGGCGCAGATAGGGCAGCCCGCAAGGGAGAAGAGCCGGACTGAGAGCAGTCACTTTAGGCAGATATTCGCATCAAAGGTTGTACACCTCCTTGCGTTCTTCCTTCTCGTCTATGTCGGAGTCGAGGTTTCCCTCGGAGGTACGTCTTTTTGGACGACGTCGTTATTTCGCGTCGCATTCACGACGGCATTAGGCTGGATTGTAACTTATATCATCGATGTTCGTCACGGCGGGCCGTCGTCTGGGTATATATCTTCGGGATTTTTCGGGGGTATGTTTCGTTTGGAATGAGCTAGCCCCTTCCAACCCAGTCGATTACAGGTATGATGTTCGGCCGCGTTGCTTTGTTATGGATCAACAAGAAGGTGCGTCGTCTCTATCTACTGCCCTGCTCGATTGTGAGCCTTTTCAGGTGGGAGAACGGAGGGTACTATTCATTTACGCGATTCTTTCCATTGCATTGGAGTTTGTTGTCTGGTTTGCACCTTCGTTGATCGGTGATGCCGTGGCCGTTTCGATTATTGGCGTCCTACTTGGTCCCATGTATCCTATCGTGATACACCACGCTGGTCGCGTGTTGCCACCTTGGCTGCTGACCGGTAACGTCCCTCAACTGTATAGGAAGGCGGAGGTGCTGATGCAGTCGTAAAAGGTTCACTTGGGTGGATCTCTGCCTTTGGCCAAGCAGGATCGGCGTTGGTTCCGTTCATGACGGGTGCGATTGCGGACAGAGCGGGTATCACTTCTTTGCTGCCCTTGTGAGTATAATGTTCTCTGTAGGGTCGGTCGTCCTCACGCGTCGCGTACAGCTTAATAGCGACGACAGCGTTCATGACGCTCCTTTGGGCGTTCGTTCCTTCAGGGCGTACGGAGGAATGATCTGACACGAACCACTCGGTTTATTCTTCCGATATGCTTTCATGTTCATCACAAACGATAGTTCACGTTTAGATACGAGGTGACCCTAGAGACAATGATTCAATGCGTGTATCAGGATACACTGGCGTGAAACGACGATGTGCTTTCTACGTATAGGCACGGAAAAATCCATACAGCAGGTAGCGCTCTGCACGTTGAACGACGTTGCACATCACGCGACAGTGAGCTAGTGCGCCAAGGGGTCTTGAACTGGTCATGCACATGACCGTACCTGCTTGTCCCACAAAAGGCCAGGCTCGGCAGTGCCTGCCCCTTTTCGCCGATCCCTTTCCGTTGTCAGTCGGATCGCTGTGATCGCTATCCGTACGTCCATTTTGATGCCGGGCGTCGCCAATCAGGTCTACTTGCGCAGATCGTCGCGCACGTCGAGGTGTCGTTGCTGGTCGTGCACTCTGGCGGGACTTGGGTGAGCAGTATCTTGGGCTCGGAGCAGACTGGACGACTGACGCTCTAGGGCTTTCCTGCAGGTTTGAGTTTGGGTGTCAAACTAGATCACCTTGCTCCGCGCAACTTGAAGTTGCAATGAAACCCACCGGGGCCTGTCTGAGCTTGCAAAGTTGAAATTGACACAGCCACACTCACACGACCGGCGCCTCCACACATGCTTTTGACTTACTCTCTCCACTCGTCTGTCACGAGTCTGGTTGTTGGTGACAGTGCGTTTCGGTCGTCGAAGTTCTGACGAGACACCTCCACCGCAGACGACCTTTTTTTTTTTTTTTGCCGAGGACGACATTGTTCAATCTGCTGCTTGTGCAGTGGCAAACAAAGGTGCAATCGACACTGTTACCGACGTTCGGTGATCCCCTTCGTGCCTATGCGCTTAGCAAACAGCTCAGAGTTCAAAGCAATCAACTACCGTGAAATATTGTCGAGGGGTCGTCCGGTGAGTTAGGTGTATTGCCGAGAGTACAATGAGTCTCACAAATCGGGAATATCCTCCTCCGCCCTGTCAGTTCGACTGTTTTTTGCCCGCGGTCATCGCACCCTTGGCGTTGCAGCGTTGCAGGGTGGCGCATGAGATTCAGAGGCAGAAGATGGCGGTTTCGAGCAAGTGTCGAGTTGATCGATTTTCTTTCCATCTTTGGTCGTCCTCGTAACTGACGGCACAAGACAGAAGATCGACGACGCCAACACGCTCGGTGTCGATCACTGCTGGCTGATCTACTTCGTCGAGGAAATCGATCCTTGCCTCAATTTGGGAAACCAGCAACGAAAGCCTTCAAGGACTCCTGACGGCAAGCACTCGATCTCGAAGAAGGGATGTTTTAACTAACGTCTGTTTATGTTCTAGCGTAAATCCGACTACCTCCACCTGTGCTTGTGCTGCGGCAGTTCATACTACGGTCTGCTGCGCTATGCCGGTTTTCGCGTTCGCGTTCGAATTTGAATCCCTTTTCCCGACCATCGGCTTTCGCAATGTGCTTCCATCGTGTCTGGTCTTCGTTGACCTTTAGTCACGCAGAGCATCTTGCCAATTGTTATTTAAGACCGTCTCGGTCCTATTCAATGCGTCTGGACATCACCTACTTGTCCCTACAGCCTCTCGCCCCTACCCGATGACACAGTGGAGCTCATTCCCTGCGCTCCTTGATAGTACATAGGTTGCTTGGTACGGCGACTTCGTCGTTCATCATCTGGCTATGCTGGTGAGTTCCCAGAGTCTCTTACTTTACCTCCTGCATGCAGCCCTCGCTGACGCGTCTCCGAGATTGCTTGATGTCTCAGTCATCTTCTGACATTCACGATTTTGCGTCATTACTAGAAAAGTCGTCCTTGCGGCCCGCTTTTCCACCCCCTCGCCCCGCGAGCTGAGCGGGCCGCAACGAGTTCCCTTTAGTGTGCAGGTTTGTTGAGTAATATTTGCCGTGCTTGGAGCTATTTTACGTGTTTTCAGGTTGTTCTGCTTGTTATATGTATGACTCATTCCGCCAACCAAGTTATCTTGACTCATCGTTTGCGCTCCCTGTGGCACTGCGATGACTTTGTCATCGATTGACTATACCTCATTGCGCCCTGGTTGGCTGGTCACAGCTGCACGATCGCGCTTGGATCGATCTTGCACGCTTAAGCAGTGTCAGCGTGGTCGGTTGACTTAACCCGCTGCCTTCCATTCATCCCCGCGACCGCGCCACTTGCAGTACGTATGGCTTGAATTTCCTTGGCAACAACGTTGTGGATCTCACATGACGCCCGCAGCCTCTACCCGGACTCCACTAGTCCCACCTGTGCAGCTTCTCTGCCTGTCGGTCGGTCGTGCTCTGTACTGCCTGTTGTTCAGCGCCGATACGGTGGAGCTTCCGGTCACCTAGACCCCCTACATGCGTCTTGGCCCTATCTGTGTGCGTCCAGATACGTCGCGGTTGTCGAAATTGTCCCTTCGTCGCTCTCTCTGCTTTTGATGGGACTTCTTGTATAGCTGCCCACTGGCTGCTCTGGACACTTTGTCTACTACGCTAACTACGACATCGTACAACCAAGGCAGGGCAGGTTTAGCCCAGCCCCGATCACGCCGGGGTTTCCGCTCCCCCGATTACTATTTTCGAGCACTGCCCCGCATATTATTTTCGGATCAACAGAAATCGGCGTTTTCGAGGGTCTCATACCCAGATCGGCACTTCCGTCGGCCGAACACGCTGGTATGTTGTGTTCCTGTGTTTGTCAACGGCGCTGAGTCATAGATATTAATAGGAATCCGAGGACGCGTCTCGATGTGCGGCAGATAGGTATTCCGGACCAATCAGAGTCTTTGATGAGCGTTTTCCCCGGATGGCGATGGCGGCTAATTCCTCAGACTCCCTTCCCGAGCGACACCGCGCGCATAGCACAACCTATCTCGGCATGGCGATTCGCAAGATTGCCTAGACACACTTCCGGCCTCTTACGGAACGCTGAGCAGTTGCCAAACAACGTATTACATTGCACGCTTTGAAGCTATGCCGCGCATCCGCTTAGCAAGGAATGTGCACTGTGTACATGGTTTTTGATGCGTGCAATGTATCTCGGTTTCGTTACCCTGGTCACTCTGCATCGGCATTCAAGCAGTCCTTCCGCTTTCCTTCCCAGTGTATTGCCGCCATAGCCTTACTTGCACCGCGTTCGAAATGCGTATAAGTATCGCGTCGGCTCGGTTCGTTGCTGCAGCAAAACAACACATCGTCGGGTCAAAGCATGCAGACCCCCAGTCTCACCACTCTCAGAGCCGAAGCCGGCGACGTCTCGATGAAGCCAGCGTCCGACGCTGCTTCCGAAACTGAGACCGTCGTTCAGACGAAATCACAGCGCATCCGCGCACGACTCCAGTTCGCGACCCTCTGTTGGACGTTGTACCTTTCCGGCTGGAACGACGGCACAACGGGTCCATTACTGTCACGGATACAAGACGTCTACGACGTAGGTGTCCTCCTCTCTAACGTGGACGTGTGCGCTGACGCGCGAATCGCGAACAGATTGACTTCACGATCGTTTCTCTGATATTCGTCTTTGCTTGCATTGTACGTGTCTCTCGACCAATGGTGAGGATCTGGACGCTGACTCGCCATCAAAAGGGCTATCTTATAGGCGCATTCTCGAACGTGGTGTTGAATGCCCGATATGGCTTTGGCAAGGTAAAGTCTTCGCTGCTTCTCCGCTGGTCTCGGATGCTGACTCTGGTAACTTAGGTTGTCATAATCGGTAGGTCTCCTTGGCGGTTTCCATCCAAGGGGGATGGCGGATTCACCTCCATCACTTTTCAGGATGTGTATTTCAACTGATAGGCTACGCCATCGCAGCCGTTGGCTTGCCTTTCAAAGTATTTGTAGTGGCCTATGCCATAAATGGTATCGGCATGGCATTACAAGTAGGTTGGCTCTCTGTGCAGTCAGTACTCTTACTAAGTCCCATCTCAGACCGCCCAAGCAAACGGATTCGTAGCTAGCCTTAGGGATAGTTCAACTAAACTGGGGCTCATGCATGCAGTGAGTTCTTTTCCTCCCATCGTTCGAACTCTTACTGATTTGAGGTAGGCTTATGGTATGGAACGCCGTGCCTTTCGTCTGAGCGATGTACTAACGTGTCATCATTCAAGGTGCTGGAGCGCTGTCAGCTCCCCTTGTCGCGACGCAATTCGCTCAAATGCCACGCTGGTCGTTTCATTACCTTGTATCACTCGGCATCGCAGTGATCAACACCATTCTTTTACTCGTTGTGTTTCGTCTCAAGACCCAAGATGGTTCGTTGTCGCCTTCGTTCGCTTGTATCCGATACTGACGTCACGCTCAGAGTGCCTGACTGAGATAGGCCAGCCCACAGGAGAGAAGAGCGAGAGTCAAAACAGTCAATTCAGTCAGATCTTCAGACAGAAGGCTGTTCACCTTCTCGCATTCTTCGTTCTCGTCTATATTGGAGCTGAGGTCACCATTGGAGGTACGTCTGTTGCGACGTCTCTAAGTTACGCGCTGAATTCATGATGACGCCAGGTTGGATTGTAACGTATATCATTGACGTCCGTCACGGTGGACCATCATCTGGTTACATATCATCAGGATTCTTCGGAGGTTTGATGACAGGTCGTGTCGCTCTGTTGTGGCTTAACCGGAAGGTGCGTTCCACGCATTTCTCGCTTTGTCATATTGTGACTCAGCCCTTTTCAGATTGGAGAGCGGAGGGTTCTATTTATTTATGCACTTCTTGCTATTGGATTGGAGATAGTCATCTGGTTCGTGCCATCATTGATCGGCGATGCCGTGGCCATCTCGGTCAGTGGTATCCTGCTCGGCCCGATGTACCCCATTACGATCCACCACGCTGGGCGAATATTGCCACCCTGGCTGCTGACTGGTAATGCCTTTCATCCTACGCGGGAACGGGAAGTGCTGACGCGAACGTGACAGGCTCGATTGGTTGGATCGCCGGTTTCGGTCAAGCGGGTTCAGCGTTGTTCCCATTCATAACGGGAGCGATCGCGAACAAGGCAGGTATTAGCACATTGCAACCCATGTGAGTACCTCAGTTCTCGCAGGCTCGGATGTTCCTGACGCGCCGTTCACAGATTGGTAGGAATGATGGTATTCATGATGATCCTTTGGGCGCTCGTCCCCAACAAGCCCCAACAGAAAGATTGAAAACGTCCATGGCACGACCACATGACAATAGTTAAAATAACTTAAGTATTCTTTTGCATAGATTATTACTTTTTCCTTCGGTATACTGGAGAGTGGAAGCTGCAGATTAAACTAACTTATTACACACTCTTCGTACTTTTCTATTCACGGTCGTGGTATGTAGTCTCTACCATGTTGTATCTTGGTAACTAGCATCTAGGCATGGACTAATCATCATCGCGTGCGCGCTCCTAGTTCTGCAGTGATATTACAAAGAAAATTGAGTTTGATCTCGGTCAAAAAGAGGCAGTGTCTCGTCTCGGGAATGCCTCGTTGCAGCGTATCTGAGATATATTGCCTACTTCCGAGGCAAAGCGTGAAGGGAGCTAGGCGAGGCCTCGTGGTTCCATGGGTACCAGCGGTGTCTGGGCAGTAAACATCGTCAGTACGCCACGAGCACGAGCTGCGTGACGGTCGAGATGGTGACTCGACTATCCTGCACTGGAATCGCCACTCGATCGTCATTGCGGATGCGGCTATGCTCTCGGGAGGGATACGCCGGCGTTGAACGGAGAACCCTGAAGGCCTGACGATTTGGCTCGTGGGGATGCCGAGGGAGCTGACGTGGCGCAGCGTTGCGCGCAGAAGGATGGGCGCTTCGCGGCGCCGCCCGAGTATGCGCCTCTAGGGGCATGTGCATTCCAGGATGACGTATTCTGTCAGCCTGTCAAGCACAAATAAAGAAACAGCCTCCTCGACCCGGAGTGACGTAACGACGCATTGATGAGTCCGTCTTGACGACGGGCCGAGCCGAGACGGGCAAAGAATTAGACACCGCCGCGTCTAAACCCAACGCTGACGAAGACGATCGGGCTCTGAGGCTTGCAGAAGGTGATGGAGTCCTGTGTGATCACTCTTCCCCGCAGCAGGCACATGGTCGCTTTGGATCCGCGCGGTAGCCGACGGGCGAGAGTCGTCAACGGTTGTAAGTCATCGGGGCGTTGCGTTTGGACATCGATCATTGACTGTCAGCGACGAGAACATCGCCGCACTGGCATTGCGCCCGCGCCGAGATGAGCTCCCCATGTGGACCGTTAATGACGCCGGAGCGCTCCTATCGTCCGAGTCCTGCATGTGTACGACTTGAAGTGGACGGCGGTCACGACCGCCCACTTTGATGGGCAGTACGTTTCTGCGGCAAGCTGCTCCTTGCCGGTCAACGTCCTTAGCGATCGCGTATCGCGTCCTCGAGGCCCGCCGCGGCCATCGTACAGCCACTTGATGACTCGGTCACGATCGCTTCCTCGTCTCTCATGACTGCATCAGGTTAGCGCACGTCGCGTTGTGGCGACTCATCGCAGCACCTCTCCTCCGTCTGCCTCGTTTGGGTACATTGTGATGTAGCCTGGCGCCGGGAGGGATGAGTGGCGCATCACGCTGGACACACCCAATGGGATTGGCGGGTGAGATGTAGAGTAGTTGGGCCGCGACGGAAGAGGGGTGGAGTCGTGGTCCGGCACAGCGTCGTCCCGACTCGACGCCCGTTCGTTCAATCTCCGAGTCTGAGTCCGTCGGCCGAGCGCAAGCACCCGATGATTACGGATACACATGTGATCCGTTCTACCGGGAAATCGTCGCTGCTGAAGAAGCATATGATGAGTGTGCACGGCGTACTCGAATACACTCAAACACAGCTTGTAGACCACGAACCATTCGGTGTTCCTGAAAAAGCGTTCGTAAGAAACCCTCAAACAGACTAAGAGTCTAGATGATCCGCGTCAAAGGCAGAAAACTGAGTTTAAATGGGCCAGCCAGCCATTTGGTGGTGTACTCTACTTCATGTGCACGCAGGAAATACCCTCTCCAGTCAAGAATACCGGTCTCAGTAGGGTGAAATGCGGGATGACAATACGATTTACCATTGTCCTCTGTCCTAGTATCAAGGACGAAACGGTCTCCGCTCTGACATGCCGGTGGCAAACTAAGGGTGGCGGCCACCGGCAGCCCGTCGGGGTTGAATCCTTCAAGTTGATCAATGCGCCGGCACTTCCAGACAGTGATCCTGTGGTGTTCATGAGGTTTAAAATACGCGGAAATAGAATACCCTACCAATCCATTCGGGGAGGGGAACTCCTCAATACGGCACATCGGTCTGAGTTGGTGGCAAAGGAAGCTCACCACGCTAAAAACTCACTAGCCACACGGCCAGAGATAAACCTGATTTCTTGGGCTGGTTCATTCAAGTTGCAGGTCTTCGCAGTGCAGTTCCCATCTGACTCTGATCCAGAAGGCCATCGGCGATTGGGTGGGGCGAAGTAGCCCCGAGTCTCGACCCAGACGGACGTTTTCGCGGTCGCCAATCTAGGAAGCCGGGTGCTTCTGGCGACAAAAGCTGTTTACAACAACCCGCTCGGGCATATCCTAGAAGACGTCTGGTTCGAGACTATGTGGGGCCGAAGTAGTGCGTTCAACGCCGCCACGTTTGGATACAATGATCTTGCGGAGACCGAAAAACCCGAGGTTCTTCGGTGAAATCCGCTTCGATTGACTCATCGCCTCTGCCAAACTCACCTTCGCAAGCCGAGGCTGCCATCCGTGACGTTGTTCGGGTCGCCTGTTCACCTTGCACAAGGTCTGATGGACATGCAGGGAGGTCTAGGATCAATTTCGCGTTTTCCATCCCATCATGATCAGCACCCGCTTTCGAGTACGTGAATGCGTCGTATCTTCCAGGGACCAGGGAACGTGGGTGGGTTTAGGTGTCGCTCGAGATATCTCGTGCTGCAGACGCGACTTTAGGGTTCATTTCGTCGTAGGTCCAATCCTTACTTGACAGTGTCCACAAATGTCGACGACATCAGACACCGCCCAGGTCTACGGCAGGATGGCCTGAGGAACACCTCGAGGACTCAAGTTGTTGGCACGAAAGGATTCCGTTCATTGCGCGCTTCTTACCATTCTTTCCAACTTAGCTGCCGACAGGTATGCTTCGTCCCTGCGCGAAGACAAGACGGATCATCGCGTCACTAGTGGGTATTGAAGCCAAGGTTTGATGCCTGCAGCCATGCGAGGTCATGTATCATGCCGCATGGTTTGTGTTATACGTTGCATCGGGACGTACGCTCATCATAGTCCTTGTGCGCTCGTTCTCGTCAAGTGTTCGCTCTGATTGATGGCATGATGTGGACAGTCATTGACTCGATATCATGGAAC
>JBBPSZ010000279.1:0-13443 GCA_038093835.1 Strobilomyces confusus
TCGCCAGTCGCCCCCCCACCCCCTCCTCCCCCGCCAGCGCCTCCACCTTGCTCAGGTACGTACGGATCCCAAACACAATTGCCCCCGTCCGTGGGAGTCGCCGCAACGTCTGTCGCTCGCTCCGCAACCGCAGCGTAGCCGCCGCGACGTATCCTGCTGGCGAGGCGCTGTGTCCGTGGCCGTGAACGAACTCGTCCTCCCGCCCGTTGGTCGACTCTGACCACCCCAGCTCCTCTGGATCCATCGTCTCGTCGCTCGCTTCGGCGGGCTTGACGACCTGTATGAAATAGTTATTTCGTATCACCGGCTTATCTAATGGCATGCGTCTGAAGAACCGCTCCATGCTCATTTCGAGCTTCTCCCTGACTGAAGCGAGCCGGTCAGCCGAACACAACCTTATATCACCCCACTCACACTGCGGCACATTCCCCGACAGATGGATCTCATCCAGCGACATGCCTATTTTGTCGTCCATCCGCCAGAACCCTACATGACGTCCCCATCAGTCGTGCACACCCATTCCTGTCCACTGACCTGGGATGCATATCGACCCAGCCTGGAAATAATACTTCCCGTCCGATCCTACGCCGCGCTCCAGTCAGCAACCACAGCGACGAATACGAAAACGCGCAGGGAGAGCGGCAAATCACCTTCCATCATGATGGCCATGTCTTCTTGTACGCTGCAACCGTCTTCACCGACATGCTGAGTGCAGGAACGTGGCTCACAGTCCAGTCACAATTCTCATAGCTCGTTCCCCCATCTCCACTCCTTCATGGCCCTCCAACATGCTCAGATCAAATTTGTCGCCGGTCTCCACGACCTCGACGGAGCAAATCGGCATCTTACCGTACCACGAGAGCGGGATCCCCCCAACGCGAGGAATGGGCGAGGATGACGGGATCCGGGTGACGCGGAATGAGCTCGGATACCGTCGCGAAAGATATTCTGCAAGCTCGTACACCAATTCCTTTGCTGCGTGGCGATCAGTCGACTGAATGCAGATGGTGGACGTACGTACCAGCCTCAGCTCCTCCAGACACTTTGACGATGCCGTCTTCACGTGCAGGCAGAACCCGTAAGGCGTTCCTCCCGCGGGTCTCAAGTCTGAACCTGCGGATGCGCTGGTAGTCTTGATAGGTGGAGTCGAGCTCAATCCATTCGCTCCAAGGCATGGCTCGAATCCCCATCGTCACACTGTAGGCTATGTTAGATTGCACCACTCCTGACCAGGCACAGGCAACTCACTGATATTCACCCCACCGAAATGGACGGTATGGGACAGGTTTCATATCCTTGAGTTCAAACGCACAAGGGACCACCTCCGGGTAGTCGAAACGCTGTGGAGTCCACTCTGAGCAGAATCATCAGGTGAGCACTCGTTCCAGTGCAAGCAAGACCACTGTGACCTCCGTGCTCGCGGTTCTTGTTCTTGGCATCACCGTTAGTGGCATCTCGTTTGGAGAGGATAGCGTTTCTGGGTCCCAAACGCGCCCTGGTCCACGTCCACCTTAAAAGGACGAGAGCTGCCAATGATACGAGGCCGTGGAGTGTGGCGTGGAGCAAGGTGCGAGATACTGATACCGCTACGTCATTGGAGTCAGGAGGAGCAGCGTCTTCTCCGATGCTGTGTGGTCCAGCCGCGGATATTAGATGTTCGAGCCAGCGTTCGAGCGTCATTGATGACGGTCGAGATGGTCGAGATATTGCGGAATGTTTGGGTGGGAGATAAGGCGTCGTGGGTCGCCAAATTCAGCGTATAGGGTGCACACCGTCTCTATGCCATGTGATGCACCCTTCCGGGAATCGCTACTTGTTTGAGCTTCAGCGCCAGCTTCAGACTTCAAGCTTCAAGCACGTCAGGACGAGGACGGGGACGTTGATTATTGTGTTTATTTTTCGAGACTAGAAAATATTCATACGTCGGCCGTTTCCGGCACCACTTCTGTTCCGCTTCCCATCCGTACGAGCGACACCGTTGTTTGCTGCTACGCTCACTTATTCTCCTCGTCAGTCATGGCATCCAGAGCAGCCGTCGCCGCCGTCGTGAGTTACTCCTTATACTACTTTTCAGCGTCCCGTTAATTCCCGCGGGAACAGGATTTCACCCGACTATACACAACGCTAGGACTGGGGAAAGGTTGACGCCCTTATAACATGTCTTTCGCGGATCCTCACCGTCGTCGTTGACAGAGACGATTGCTGCTCTCCAGGCATTTCGAAAGCGGCACGGTGATGCTCAGCGCATCCATGCCCAATACGCTTCGCAGCCGACAACTGTTGACTTCGCTCACTATCGTTCCGTTCTAAGAAACACTGCGATCGTTGACGAGGCGGAGAAGGTTTTGAGCAACTTCAAGCCCGTGACGTATGACGTCAACGCCCACATCAAAGCCATTGAGACGTTCGAGGCCAAGGCGGTCAGTCGTCGCGCTTTCACCGGTTCTGTGTCGCTTCGACGTGTTTCAGGTCGAGAAAGCCAAAGAGACCGCACAAAAAATTGACGTCGAGTTGAAGGACCTCCAAGCGACCCTCGCCAACATCGAGGACGCGCGTCCGTTCGAGGACTTGACTGTAGGACTTCACACGTTGCTCACGTCCTCGTACCTCAATCGCATTTCGTAGATATCTGACTTTGAAGATTCTCACCCTCGGTTGGCAGACACTGTTGACACCATGGTGAAGAAGGGCAAATTCACCGTGCCAGGTAAACTCACTTTATCGCGCATGTTGTAGAGTTCCGCTGACAATGGTCCTCAGGCTACAAAGAGAAGTTCGGCGACCTCTCCCTTGTGTAGACCTTATGTATATCCCTTCAATAGAATCCAGATTATTCGCTCGCACTTCAGTTGGATGGCTCGGCTGGCAGCTTTGTACTCGCTGACTAAGCAGGGTGTGTGGGTCTGTCGTGTCAAAGCATCCGTGCCTCCACAACGACCACGACTGGTCAACATTTGCCATTGTTCTTATCACATTCTGTGATATATAATGGCTTCACGACCTCCATCGCCTTCCAGGGTGGAGAATTCCACGGGCATGGGCTTCTCTACGTCTTTCGAACGGTTTCTCCGCGACGATATATCGGACTGGGCTGGCGCGTTTACCTTGCTAGGTATGTATGTCGCGCTTCGTCGTTGCGCCGTTCTCGAACCCACCTATATAGATACTATGGAGACATATTTCGATTCGCGTTTGGATCTGCTTCAAAGGCAGATCCAGAAACACAGCGACAGACTGAAGATGAAAGCTGAGGAGGCGCTCAAGAAACGCGCACAATCCGGAGATGTATTGGCGGAGAACCTCGACCGTGAAATCAAAAACTTCAAGTTGAAGGTGCCTCTTAGCCACCAGGACATGTACGGGCCATTCTCACTCGCACGCAGGTTTCCACCCGTATGCAATCGCTGTTGGCATCATGGCATTCCGCGAAAGTGGTCCGAACGCGCGAAAAAGTGTCGTTCTTCTTCGGTGTCATGTCGCTATTGGTGTCCGCACTTCTGTTTGGAATGGCCCCAGAGTATGAAACTATCCTCTCTGATGACCCGAACGACTGACGACTGCGTCACAGGTGGGTGCACGTTGCATACACTGCCCAAGCATTGTATCTCCTCCCTTTGCGCACATATATCTACAAGAAACGTCTCTGGCATTACTTTCTCTTCGACCTCTGCTATTACGTTACAATCCTCAACTTCATATACATCTGGCTCCTTCCTTCTAACACGGCGCTGTTCATGGCATGCTATTGCCTCTCCCATGGATCCCTTGCGAGTGCGGTCATCACGTGGAGAAACAGCCTCGTATTCCACGACTCCGACAAAGTAACATCACTGTTCGTTCATATCTACCCCCCATTCGTGTTCACTGTAATACGGTGAGTCATTAACAAACGTTCTTCAGGGCGGACCATGACCTCGGCACAGGCACTTCTATCCTGGGGCTGAACAGCGTTTCCCTGCGCTAGCGGCGTTACCTTACTTGAATCCTGGCCGCGCAATATCTATCAGTGGCGCTATTTGTGAGCGGATACGATATATTCCCCATGATGACTGTCCATGACTTGGCCGAACAGATCTTGTTTGGCAATTGCTGTACTGGAAGGTGACACCCCATCCCCAGCTTGTCGTCGAATTCAGACTGAGTCCCGGCGTTGTAGTTTGTTTATGTAGACCGACGCACGAAGATCCAGTCAGGAGAGAGGACTACGTCATTGTCATTTCTTCTCAACGACAAACGGGGTGCAATCGGGCGCGCGCTCGATAGGACTAGCCCGGAAAAGCGTGAAGTATATTTCATGGCAGGTCAATTTGGCAAGTACTATTTTCGTCTCCACACGTCATCGAACTCTAATGCAGTACGCCTCAGCGTATTCCATTCTGACAGAGCTGCCGGCGGTGTATCTGCTGTACGACAGCCCTCGTTGGAGTGGTGTCTTCTTGATCTTGATTTTTGCCGTGAGCGTTTGGAACGGCGGAGGGTATTACATCGAGGTTTTCGGTCGCAAGTGCGTGCAGCCCCACTCACACACTTCCTTTCCATACACTGACGGCTCGTGACCTCTCAGATTTGAGCGTGAATTGGAGGCGCTGCGCAAGGAGCTTGCTGAAAACAATCGCTCCGGGCGCTCCAGCCCTCCAATGACGGATGTGGAGTCAGTTGGAAACACGCCCTATATGGACCATAAGGCACTTCCCCTTGTGGATGAAGCGGCTGGAATGGATACCAACGCTCCAGAAGAGAGGAAGAATCAATGACCATTGACGACCGGCCCCAGGCTGCCACATATAGAAGAATATTACGGAGACCTTTAGTGATGCGTTATGATATCATTTTCACGTTTGGCCTGTATTACTAACTGACCCAGGGAGCTGGAATTCTATGTCACCGCTATCTCTACTTGGCCTTGTCCTTCCGCAGACGTTTCCTGTGCGATATCCAAATATGTAATCGTAAAGTTCTCCCAACGGATGCCACTTCTAACCCACCCAGCGAAAGCGCATCCTTCTCCCAGGAGCCGCGCTTTCGCTGCCTGATAATGCGAAATGTTTTGCTTTACTTCGAAGTATGTACATGTGCTGGTGGGATGCGATGGAAGTCGAGAAGACCCTTCATGTCGGAGGAGAAGCACTGTATCACAGTAAAGTTTGAGCATGGAAGACTTTGAGAGTCGCGGGCTGTGTATGCGTGACAGGCCAAGAAAGGAATGAATACACACCGGACCTACCGAAACATGGTCTTCAAGCGGTGTTTCGACGGAACGCCTCGTTTGAGGCCGTTGATCAATGTCTCGTGCGGAACGGACGAGTCCGCAGCCCAACACAGCGCTAGCGAGACGAGTCAACTCAGCACGAAGACGAAACAATCATCGAATGGCTGCTACATTCGTTGAATGACCGGGCCGTTCCGCAACTTGAAGGAGAGACAGACAGCTTGGAGAACTTGAACGGAATCGGCGTAAAGACGACTTCTGGTCGGTGGACGTGGAAAGGAGGCGCCAAGCCTAACGTCGTCGTCAGCGCATTCATCAAGGAAGATCGATGGGAGCAAGGGCGTCACCAGAGACGTCCGACAAACGTCCCCAAAAGGCCCTTTCGCAATCCGCCCGCACGGCCCGCTCCAGAGACCCCGGCACTTCTCCGATGATGATCTCGGAGACGTAGACGGGGCGGAGGAACGCCGATCCGAGGGCGCCTTGGATCCCGAGCACGTTCCATCGCGCGATTTTATCGCTACAGGACATGCACGGCGTCGGCGGAGAATCCGCCCGTCCGGGTTTCGTTCGCAGCACGCCCCGCAAGGCGTAATTGTCTCGACCCCGGGAGGCGACGCCGCGCGGCAATGGCTCAAAGACGGAAGCGTCCTTGAGCCTCGCCATCGCTTCGTCTTGATGGGACGCGAGGAAGCGCATCGACGCGTCGCCGCCTTGATCGCGTGCGACGGGCGTGACGCGGTGATATATGGGACATCGACATCTGACGGTCAGAATCTCCCGAACGCGCGACGGGGCAAGGCTCACAGGGCGGCGTCGACACGTACATGATCAGGCGAACGCCCGGCCCGAGGTCGAACGTGCCGTCGCGGCCTCTGGCGAGCCACTGGGATCGGCCGCCCTGGACGGCGTACCGTCCGATCTCTTCGAGAAGCCAGCGGAGCGCGGAACGGCGCGCGAGGACCTCTGCGTGCGAGTCGTGCAGGGCGTCCCCGTGCTCCGGGAAACGGTCCCTCGGGAGACACTTGCATCCCGTGGCCAACGCGATGATCTTCGCGGGGGCCTCCCGATCCGGGCACGTCAGCGCGAGCGCGGCGAGGACGGTGTAGGTCTCGTCTGTGGGCCTGTGGCCGAGCGAATGGTACTTTTCGAGTATCTGCTCGACCAACGCAGCATCGATTTCGCTAGGGGAAGCCATCCCCGGAGCTGCACTGCAAGAGCGGCTTGAAATGATAAATCCAGTAGAGTTAGGTTTGCGCCTTCTGCACGTAAATTGACATGTTCCGCATCTTGCCGACGGCCCCTTTCACAGGAAGCCAAGATAGCAGGCCGTGTCGCCTCCCCGCAGCCCGAAGTCGAAGTCGTCAAATATTAACCGCTTCCAAACACGCTCGAAAGGCTCTCCGGGGTCGCGAAGGCGGGCGCCCTAAGAATGTTCGACGAGTTCGCGGCAACGGTAAATAACATTAAATGACGGGTTGATACATTGCACATCGTGTTTTACAGGTCGACATGAGAGGCCATATCAGACATATGACGGTCTGGTGGACTATGGCAGGACGTAAAGCGATAAGCGATCAAACACGGCGGAACTGGAGGACCCCCTCTATGTGGTGCTCATTTTTAGATGCCACATTCCGATCGACAGTTCTTCCAGATGTTGCATCTCGATTTGATCCCAACGGATTGGTATCACATTAGCCTACGGACGGAGGCAAGGTCAGGAACGAACTCGAGCATCGAAGGGGGTGACCGACCTGAAGGTAATGTGTCACAGCACGGCCCACCCGCCTGGCCAATGACTGCAAATCAGCATACCCTCCATATCCGTCAACCGGGATCTCGTAGTTTAGTGGGGCATACCCAGGCCACTGTGGCAACGAATGAGAGACAGTTTCCTATGCGTCGCTGAAACCTACCCTCAGATTCACGTAGATCTTTCCCCTCATATCCACACCGAGGTCCTGGAGTGTAAACGATTCCGCATCACTCAGTCTGACGTTTGCCTGTGCTTCCCCAATCGTGATGCCTGCTCGAAAGGCGCCCTTGCGCTTGAATTTCAAGATGCGTCCGAACCCCCCCCGACGGAGGGGGTCGACCATATAACCGGGAGATGAAGCATACGATACAGATGATGAACGACGGGGACGAGTGATCGCCAGAGGTTGTACCATGGGGGTATAAGGTCGGTCTATGTAGTATGGGTCGTGAAGGGCAAGGTCATCGTAAGCTGGATGATCTTGGTATTAAGAACACCTTCAGGGAGTGGAACAAATCTCACATGAGATACGAGGGTTGCTCAGGTTGCTAGCAGCATACATAGAATAAGCTGGTTGAGAGTAAGCTGACGGAGAATAGGCTGATGCAGAATAGGCTGGTTGAGAGTAGCTCTGTGGACAAGTCAGGGGAAAATGTAGGAATGAGAACAGGGTCGACTGACATGTAACATTGGCTCGTGATAGGATGATGGAGCTGGTACATAACTCAGGGACGCCCGCCGGGACCTAGGAGTAGGAGCATAGTAAGGGTCGTAGTACGACATTCTTGCGAGGAGCGGCGAGTAGGAATGGAATGGGGACCAGTGCAAGATGGCATCCTTTATACGAAACGCTTTGCGGCTGGTCAGATTGTGCCTCGAGGCGGCATCGAGGTCAGATGCAACGTTGCCGGTGGACCAATTTGCAAATCTAGACGATCGCTGCGGCGGTCTGGCACGAAAGGGAACAAACCTGGGACGGGAAGGCGGAGCGCCGTTCCTCACTATGGGACATCCGTGATATCACATCTGTTAAAACAAGGCTCTGTTAGGAGAACCTCGCGTCCGACACGTGTACCGGCCGCACGGATGCTCACTCGTCATTGGAGGAGCATTTTTCTTGCAGTGATCAGCGCCCTCGCTGATGGCCGTGGAGTCTGAATGGAGCGGCGTCGCGTCAAAGGTAAGCCATTAATATTACAGTGGGCTCGGTGAAGTACCACGGATGGATCAATCTTTTGACCTAAACGCCATACGAAATGTGAATCATCTGGTATTTAATTTTCTGAGACAACCAACCACATTTAGATCAGTGTGGTGAAGGCTTCACCGTCACGGTATCCCATATCGGTAACGCGTCGGTGACGAGTGGATTTCCCGGCGTTCCTGGATACTAGCGACCCCGTAAGTAAAAGAGGCGGCAAAACGGCAGGTTATCGGGCACTCCGCACGTGCGCTGCGGCTGGCACTGGCAAGAACAAACACGTCCAGTCACCCGTGGGGATCACGAAAACCAAACTGAGGTTACACGGCTCCGTCCTTGTCTCACGCGAGCGTCGCACGTTCCACGCCCATGGATGGAGCGCAATATGTCATGTCTGCAGTCTTTTTCATTGCTTAGCGCCTCTGACCACCTGAGCGCCGTGGTCCAAGTTGTGGAGTGACTGGAGTCGTGACCTCGAAGGAGTACAGCATGCCGGACGCGGAACACTTCGGGTTCGTCGTGGGGGACCCATCTGGCTGCAGGACTTGGGGAAACCCATCGCCACGGGAAGACGTGATTATAACATGCGGTCCTTCCCATGGATGCATCAGTCGCATATATCATATACCCGCCGTCGCAGGCTGCAATTGACGCCCGTCCCCTTGTGGCGTTGGTCTAGCTCGTTTTCAGGAACAAACATCGAAAAGATACAGCGCATGCTGATACATCCAGATTATTTATTTGGTTTGAAAACGGGGAGGGGGCCATTCTACATGCGGTATAAAGTCATCAGAGGTCGCGTGAGATCCATTCGTACAGGGAGAGAGAAACGATGCGAAAAATGAGTCCAGCGTGCACTGTGTCCTTGCTAACTTGCTAACGTAGGACTATATGCGATGCAAATTAAGTATGGTATGAGCCATGAGCGCAAGGTATAAATCAATTGGTGCAGCGGTCGACGACCGACATCACTCGTCCAGAATCTATCAGACGCATGATCGAATGAGCGCCATAGCGTCACAGCACCAGTGCAGCAGTTACTTACCAGCTCTCGGTGGTATCCAAAGGTACCTCGGCGCACTCCAGTATCTCAAATATGGCATCCCAATCTAGCAGATAGTTGGTCGGGGAACTCATGATGAGAGGATGAAACTGTGAGGACTGCAACATATCGGCGCTTTGGACAGGCGGCGCAATCGGGGAATCTTCATACTCAATCTGCGGGATCACAGAGGGCGACGTGCTTATCACAAGTCTTGGACGCACGTCCAGGCATGCACTATTACGGGGAGAGCGAGGTCCTGCGGGCTTCCGCCGGCGTGCGTAAAGGTAATATCGCTTCTCGCCGTCTTCGAGTATCCTCGGCGTGGTCACGGGAGAAGAGGACGTGGAGGAGATACTTGAATCCGATGCCTCGGATTCAGTTGAGGAAGTGGAGCCCAGGGTGGACACCCGACGCAAAACCGATTTCCGAACGGCCCAAGGCCAAGCGTCCCTGTGCTCGTTCGATGATGAGTCTGAAGAGGACGATGTCCAGCTACAGGGTCGAGGCCCCATGACTCGACGCGTCTTTCTGGGGATGAAGGATGGGAGCAGCTGCGTATCGTCCATAGTGCGAGCGCTGTCGAGCATTCAATGGAGAGACGAGAAGACTAGCCGTGGAGGGCACACGGGGTCGATTTGTGTCTCGGGAATGCGTGATGATGGCCTAGGGGGAGGCATCTTGAATATATGAGGGGGAATTGAAGTTAGTTGCCGACGAGGACAAAATTAGCACGCCAAATGAAATGCGGGCGCGGCACAGCTCGACAGTGCATGTTTGATTGCTGACTCGGACGTGGTTAAATCGGTGGTGAATATTGGTGATGCGGCTTGGATGGCGTCGGGGGAGCGCGTATCCGGGGAGGACTCTGGGACCACGGAAGCACCGAACGCCCGGTGACATATAAACTTGACATGATCAATCCGTCCACCGACCCCGTCATGATAGTCCCGATGAACGGCTCTCTGGCGGATCTCGACCCATCAGTCCTTTCCAATGAAATCGCGTTGGATGAAGCCCTAGACGCCATCGACCCCCTTCGACATCTCAGAGGCCACGAGAGTACGTTCGACGACGACCATGATTCGCAGAGCATCGTCCCAGTCCAACCACGATCAACATGCAATGAACTCATTCGACTGTCGTTCCCCGATCACGCCGGGTGCTCCACTGCCACACATATCCTGCTCAAAGTAGACGCAAGTCCCGGTTGTGGCGGGATTGCGTGGCCTGCCGGGGAGGTTCGCACACATCTCCATCTGCCCTAGCGCGAAAAGTAACCCGACCACAGGTCCTCGCAAATTACCTAGCTCTTCGTGGGGAGAAGTATTGCACTGGAAAAACGATCTTGGAGCTCGGCAGTGGGACTGGTTTAGTCGGCTTGGTTGCTGGGAAGCTAGGCGGTCATGTTTGGATGACTGACCAAGCGTCAGTCTGCGCGCTCTCCCCGGTTTACGACGTCTGGCTGACTCAGGTCGCCAAGACCATTGCTAGATATCATGCACACGAACGTGAAGCTGAATCAGCTCGAGTCGTCTGTCATCGTGTCGGAATTGAACTGGTAAGCAAAGCTAGCCTTTTCTACAACTACAGCCATGGCACCATGGCACCATCAGGGGAGAGGCGCTGCCCGCAGGACTGGGACTGCCTGATGTGATTCTTGCCGCGGATTGCGTTTATTTTGAACCAGCATTCCCGCTCCTGGTAAAGACGCTCTCTGAGTTGGCAACGGAGCAAACAGAAATACTGTTCTGCTATAAGAAGAGGCGCAAGGTATCGGCGTCCTCGGGAAAAGTGCTGTATAATTGCTTACCGTCAACAGGCGGATAAACGCTTCTTTACGCTCCTCAAGAAGGAGTTCAGCTGGAAAGAAGTACGTGGTACAGGTCCCCTCGTGAAGCAATGCATTCAAACTTATGTAGATCGAGGACGACCCAAGTCATGAGAGATATAGTCGGGAAGCTATTTCACTTTTAATGGTGCTTAAAAAGTCATAAGAATCTTCCCGACGAAACCCATGGGAAATATACAGCTGACGGGGAGTGGTCCGCTTCGGGAGACTGAGAAAAAGTGCTGACAATTCGCTGGACGAGTGCGGATCCGGGGGGCTGGAAATAGATCAATTTGCATGCTCTAATATTGTAGGGTTCAGATGCATCAAGCGACAGCTCTGTTATGGGGGTATTATTGTCTTAATCTGTTGTCGGGAGATCAACATTTAGGTAGTTCATTTCTCCCTGGAACTGACCTGCAGCCCATGAATCCCTTGGATTTCTTGCTTCAACACTTCAGTGACGAGTTTGTGTTGCTTCACTGTCGATAGGCCTTTGAATTCGTTGCTAGCGATCTTGATCGCGAAGAAAGAACCACATCCTCCTGGATACACGGGTCATTTTACGCTCGAGTTCTGTGCGAGCGTTCGTTGGGTTACGAACCAGAAACGTCTTGCACCGCAAGCTCGGAAGGGGAGAAGTGCTCGGTCAGCTTAGTGACTATAGTACCCTCCGTATCGGTGGGCTGTGAGGCGGGTGTCGATAGTGATCGCAGAACTAGCGGGGCCGACCTGGACGCTGCCAGCCGTCTTGCCAGTGACGAAAGCATCTCGTTCGGGTAACACTTTGCTCCGAGTCGAAACCGTGAGGTATATTCCTCGTCACGTGTACCAGTGGGGGTGCGAGGCGGCCGCTTCAAGTCTTCTCTCCCGGACGAGATGCATATTCTTCGCGCTGTGTTTCGTCCAGCGCTTCGTGGCTTTCACGGAGTCGGTCCGGCGACGAGTAGCGTTCTGAGGTCGCGCGTTTTTCAGCGACAGGCGCTGTCTCACACGCTACACCCGGCGCCGACCGGCTGTCCAGACATCAAAAGACTTGGAATTCTCCGATTCCTCAGCGCGCGCTCGTTGTCCACTGGTACCCTCAACCAAGGAGCAGATGCTTCCAAATTGCCTGTATTGGCACCACCCGCCGTCGGCCGCTGGCTCCTCTTCTCGTCTGCATTGGTCTTCGCAGTTATTGTCGTCGGGGGCGTCACCCGTCTCACAGAGTCCGGTCTCAGCATCACGGAATGGCGGCCCATCACTGGCGTCATACCCCCACTCAACGACGGAGACTGGAACGCCGAGTTTGAAAAGTACAAGACCACCCCGGAATTCAAGTTGTCAGTGCACTTCCTCCAACATCCAAAGCTGGCTAAATCATTCTCACAGGATAAATCACACCATCTCGCTGGGCGAATTCAAGAACATCTTTTACATGGAGTGGGGCCATCGCGTCCTGGGCCGCGTCATCGGTGTCGCCTTTGTGCTTCCGCTGGCCTATTTCGCGGTCAGAAAGAAACTCGCGAGTTCGATGCCCGCCAAGTTGACTGGTATGGCGCTGCTGCTTGGTTTCCAAGGGGTCCTTGGATGGTACATGGTCAAATCTGGTCTCGAGGACTCCATCATGGATACCCCTGGGGCGATGCCCCGCGTATCCCAGTACCGCCTGGCAGCACATCTCGGTACTGCCATCCTACTTTATGCCGGAATGCTTGGAACAGGTTTAGCCGTCGTCAAGGATTGGAAGTATGTACAGAGTGGCTTATGGAGCGGATCAAAAACCATGTCATGGCAGGATGTACTCACTAATCCTGTGGTGAAGCGGTTCACTCGATACTCGCGTGCTCTGACAGCGCTCGTATTCCTGACGGCATTGTCTGGTATGTGGTGGTCAGGGCGTCTTTGTACTGGCTCATGTGTGAATATGCAAGGTGCTTTCGTGGCGGGTCTGGATGCTGGGCTGCAATACAACGAGTTCCCACTTATGGGAGGTCGGCTTGTCCCTCCTATGGATGAACTCTTCGTCTCTGCATACGCCAAAAATACAGATGGATCCGATGTCTGGTGGAGAAATATCTTTGAAAACCCTACAACCGTTCAATTCGACCATCGCGTCCTTGCAAGTTTCATCTTCCTGACCTATCCTCCAACGCGATGTTTACTAACCTGCACCTCAGGCTATGACCACATATCTTAGCACTTGCCTCCTCTTCGCTTACAGTCGCCGCAGTGCCGTTCGCTCTCTGCTGCCACCGCGCGCTCGGATCTCGATGACCGCTGCCTTCGCGATAGTAAACGTACAAGTTTTGCTGGGGCTGGCTACTTTGCTATACCTCGTTCCCGTCCCCGTTGCGGCTGCTCACCAGGCCGGCAGCGTTGCATTGTTGAGCACGATGGTGCACTTGCTCGTTGCGCT
>JBBPSZ010000280.1:0-13437 GCA_038093835.1 Strobilomyces confusus
CCTCGAGTTCCCCTTTCAATGAGTGGCACTGACCTCGAAGTAACGCCGGACTTCGGCTGTCCCCTCTAACTCCGGGATGGTACCGTTGGCGACATAGTCCACCATCATCTCAAATTCCAGATCGAAAAAGCGAATCATATCCACGAAAGTGGTAATGAACGTCATACTCATGGTCTCGAGGGACCTGCTGGCGACAGTAAACAGCATATGAATTAGAAGAAAAGAGCGCCATTTCTCTATGAAGCCAGCAGCATATGGAGCGGCGTGATCGAGCACTTGGACGCAACTGGTCAGCACAACATGGAGGTTGTGCAGTTTGCGTCGTACGAAATGTCCCCATCCTTTCTTCATCCTTTTCAGGGTCCAAACGGAAGCGCTTCCTCTGGCCGATAACTGTACCGACTGTTCGGTAGATGGTCGCGACGGGACTGTCGTCTTCGGCCACGACATTCATTGGGGAAACACTGAGCCAGAATATGTGTGCCATGGTGCGCCTCCGGAGAGGATCAGAAATATCCCATGATTCAGTATTCGAAGGACGAATTTTCGCCATACAGTTGTATTTAAGGAAGTGTTTCTGGAGACCACTAGACGTCGAACTGGACTTGGTCAGAAAGTCGGGCAGTCCTGGGGCTAAGAGGTCGACGATGGCGCTGGCCCTACATGGGTTTTCCAACGACCTCGCGATGAGTGGTGCGTACGAGTCGTAGACCGTGAGAGGGACTGTGTTCCGAAATGACTCGCAGAGGGCGTCGTCGTCCATCTCATCGATAAGGTCAGTCGTCGCATCGCGAAACTCGGTGAGTTCGGGGGTCTGAGCAAATCGGGCCTTGTAATTTGCTCTGACTATCTCGGAACGAAGCTTGTTTGGTTCGATGCTTCAACTGCTCAGAGATCGATGGTGGGTTAGACGGAGGAGGTCGGGGACAGGCATTGCCGCATGAGCCGTGAAAATGTTTGACAGAGGATTGAACCTTAAATACATGAGTATGTATTAATACAAGATCGCCCACCGTTTCATTAGGCCCGTTATGCTCCATGCTTTATTCCCCATGTGTTCTAGGTTATGTGTTTTCCGTAGACAGCGCTTATCGCGCAGTACTTAAGGGCATCGTCTGTAGTCTGTAGCGGCAGTCAGAACTCAGAGTCTTTTGAGTGCCAGTCACCATAAGTATCGAAGGTGAACATGAACATGTACAGATCCAACAGACTGGTCACTAGGACAGTGGGCCCGCCGGAAATACGGAGCCCTGAACCACTGTCTTTGGATCCGGTCTTCTGAGATCCAGCGATCGTCCCGGCGTCCATCGATCACTCCCCCTCGTCGTCCTCTTCCCGCCCAATGTCCGCAAACACCATCGCCGCCTCGCCCGCGCTCGGATCGGCCACCGACGACAAGCCGAACCCGGTGTCGATCCCCTCTCCACACCGCCCCCGCACGTCGCGCTCGTACAGCTCCCGAACGCTGATGACGAACCGCGGCGTGAGCGTGTACAGCGGCACGAACTCGACGATCATCAGCGCCATCGCGCGCCAGCCCTCCGTGGGGAGCTTGCCCGAGGCGCCGAACGCGGCGACGAGGCTCAGCGCGAGGACGCTGCGGGGCCCCAAGGTGAACCGTTCGGCGTCAGCGTCGGCCCGTTTCGCGAGAGCCTGGACGGACGTACAAGAGGAAGTAGAGCACGCCCTGCTTGACGAGCAGGTCCGCGTACCGATTGACCTGCAACCGCCTCGTCGCGCGGTACGTCTGGCACGCCTGACGACCGAACTGAACGAGCGCGAAGACGCAGGTCAGCGCGCCGTGCAAGATCTGCGAAACCGGCGCCAGCTTCGGCGACACGGGCGAGGTGCCAAATCCCACGCAGAACGAATATGTCAGCATCCGGAGGACCCCTGCGTCGGTTGGTTAGCGCAGCGCAGCCTATCAGCCAACACCTACACACCAGGCACATACTCTGAAGGGTCGACGACGATGACATCGAGTGCGATGAAAAGGATCTCCACAAAGAGCGACGTGAGGAGAATGCCGAGGACGAGCCTCGACTGACCATACATTGCCCATACGCGGAGAATCATCACGGCTGTAGGCCTCGTCAGAGTTACTTGCCTAAAAGTGCAGTACACTGAGACTCACCGTCGGCTGAAACAAGTGAGACGACAAACGTCCATGCACCAATCAGATCATCTGTTTCACAAACACCGGTGTGCAATCAACGGAGAAAGGTGAAGACGATTTTGCTTACAGCTGCTCAAGAGAGACAGGAGGCGTGGCCAGCGTGAAAATTACGACGAGAGAAGGACACGAGCACGTACACCTACATATATGCACCTTCAGCATGCCTACAAGTATTGATATTAGAGAGCAAATACCTTGGAAGGTCTAGGTAGAAAACTACTTCCTACTTGCGACAGGGTCACGGTCCGATCAGCGACGTGCAAAGTAGTGAACTCACAGAGGCAAGCGATCCTGATTTCAACCATCTATAGTCAGGATCACGGACCTGTCCAACAATGGTGGACTCACGAGGTGCTGCAAAGGCCGACATAACGGACCTGAACAGTGGTCAATTCACCGCGTACTGTGAACATGCGATTGACTCGGACACACCAGAACGAACAACATCGTTACCAAGCTACGTGGTTTGAACTGCGATTTCATCAGAAACGCGTCGTCTCGACGAACCAGCGCACCGACCCAGATGTACTCGATCTGCTCAGATTTCCGGTGAGATCATTCGAATTTCGGCAGAAGCAGCGTCAGCTGAACCCTACCTCTCTGGACAACATGAGGACTGACGACACTGAGTCGGAGTTCACACATCGCGGAGGACAACACGCAGCTCACCGTAATCATACCAGACGGCGGTGATCATAGTGACTGGGGCGGAGTCGCGGTCAATATGGACGTCGTGATAAAAAAAGGCGGACGTACTCGTCATGCAGTCGTTTAGCCAAAGACTCGTCGAAGCGGGCTGTATCCCAGAAGACATGGCGACGGACGGGGAGCCTGATTCAAAGATGCGAGCGTCGCGGAAAGAATCGAGATAAGTCGCCACCCCGGGTAGGCGGTGTGGACCGCCGTCTTATAGGCAAGTGGGACTCGGATGCGGGTGAGTCACGAACCGAGCCAGGCCTTAAACACCGCGCTTGAGTGCGCGTAGATCGGCTCCATGCGTTCGTTGGACTGCCTCAACACCGGGAGTAGACAAACTCCGTGGTACCGTCGCCCCAGACAGCAGGAAAATAACCTGATCAAGCTGTACAGAAGCGACTTTGGACGACGGATCCAAAAGTAAAGCCGGGATTACAGAGTGTGGCGCAGTTCAAGCCTTCAGCTCCACGGCGGACCGATCGAGCAAGTACGCCGTCTTCTCACGACTACGACCGTCCCTTTCAGTCTCGTCGCCTCACGAACAACGGAGATATAGAAGATCCTCGACTCTTATTCACTCCTGGACCCAGCTCATTGGCGTACCGGAACGCTTACAAAGTAGTGATTCGGTGTTGATTCTGTCCTTGGTTTGCAACAGTTGCACATGTTGACTATTGGCCCGCAACCGGCTCATTGACACGGATGGAAGTGGTCGATGGAAGATCAATATACATTCATTCGAGATAATTGGCGCAAGACTATGGCTAGCACATTCAAGTCATTATAGGTCAGTCACGACGAAAGCAAGACAGCGGACAAGGGAGGGAGAGGAGATAAATAAGATACCATGATTAAGATACCATGATTACCCGTGGTCCTCGTGCAAGAAATTCCGACGAAGCTTGATCCCAGTCATTCATCTAAGATGGTATTCGTAGGCGGGGTAAACTGTACGATCATCCTTGCGGTTCCACATGTTCGATCAGTAGTAATAGTTGTAGCCCCAAGGGAGTCTTGGAAACCATTGCCCAACGTGGTGCTTGAACTTTCTGAACCAGCACCAAGGCATCATAGGGAGGATGTCACAATCATCAGGATTACCAGGCGTCGGCTCTGGCTCAGGTTCGGGTTCAGGCCCTGGTTTGGGTTCGTCAGGACGGCATTGAGATGGAACTCTGAAACCCTGTCGCGGAGTTAGCTGAAGGCTGACGAGTCAACTCAAGGGGACCTACGTTCGAGCGGACTCCTCCACCCCATGGCGTACGGCCAGCAACCTTAGCGTCGAGACCCAATCCCCGCTCTGCAAAGCCTTCCCAGATATCGCAGAAGTTCTCCCCGCCGGTCAAAACCTTGTCGGCCTCAATAATAGCGGCCCTGGCATCAAAGAAGCTGGGAGAGCAGGGTTGCATCTTCATTCCGGTTATGACGAGTTGAAGCAGCAATGTGTTGCCATGCTTGGGAACGAGAGGGTTCGGTAACCCGGTCACCGGGTTGAACGTCTGCGGCCTGTAAAAGTCGCTGGGCGGAAGAACCCCATCGGCATCAGGAGCAGGGGGGAAAAGTGTTTCCGAAAAGCCATGTTTAGTGATGAACCGTTGTTGAAGAACCCAGAGCATTTCAGCCCAAACTTCACCGATAGCATGAACACCCCAGTAGCCTGGCTTGTCAAGGGTCTCGTACGTCGAAGGATTGACGTCATTGTTGGTAGAGTAGGGATAGTTGCGGATGCCAGTCGCACGGTTAGAGGCCCAAGCGCCCATCGGGTAGTCCGTGTAGGAAGAAGTGGAGCGGACCGAGGTAGCGATGAAGTCTAGGGAAAATCAGTGATTTGCAATGAAGCAACATGCCACAACGAACCTCCCCAGCCTTCACCCATACCGCCAGCTTCTCCCCAGCCAAGGCATCCAGAATTCTTTGGTCCACCAGTCAGACGGGTCGAAAGACCATGAGTCAGTTCGTGGATGACAATTCCAGCCTCCATGTCCCCATCGGGGTAGGGCGAATCAGTATTCCAGAGGTACATTCGGCAGCGACTGATGTTGCGGAAGTGGATCAGTCAAGGAAAACGCGAGATCGCGCATAAGCTTGTACACACCCATTCTGCCCATCGGGAGGAGTCATGAAGTTCGCATTGTTGAACCCGCTCCCATCCTGTGCATTTGCAATCACGGCATCGCCATCTTCACCGCCTCTCTCGAAGTTAAACTGCTGGAAGTTGCCAGCAGCCTCAGTGAAACCGTAGCTAGCACGAATTAAGCGCGAGAGTGGAACATCAAGTGTTTTCACGTACCGGTAGAAGAGATCATGGACCATGTTGCTGGTATAGAACAGTTGTGTCACGGTAGCGTTGATGTGTGCCTTCGCTTGCTCCATCGACTCCATTTCATCGTCCGTTGCTCGAGGGGAATATGGGTACGCAAAGTCCGAGTCGCCCACAGCTAAATTTCAGTGAGTGAGAGTCAGTAGGAGTGGGCAAGACTGTTACCTAGCGGACGTTCATTATACATCCAATGATTCTTGCCCTCCCAGTTTTCGTGCGCGAAAATATTGTTGCCCCATGTCGTCTTGGTCGTGCGCCAGTATGTATCTGCTTGGCATGCTATATCACTCACATGCTTCAGGAAGCTGCTGCCAAAAACGCACCGCAAGTAGCCGTATCGTCCTCGCTGATGCTGGGGTCACTTAGGCAAGGAAGCGTGTGCCAGCCCGCGGGAGAAGCATGGTTATCGCCGAGTTCCTTGACCATCTCTCTACCGTAAGTAAGGGGGAAATTCTGTCCAGCTGGATGAACGTGTCAGAAGAGGGAAGAAGGCAGGCAACCAGCATACATACTAGGCGCTCCGTGACTGGCAGCTTTCTTCTGCGCAGCTTCCACGGGATCATTCGTCCCCCAAGGGAAAACGAGATAAGCTGCTTTGCCGAATGCAGGGACCTGCGGCTTCTTTGGACTGGGAAGAGATGTCTTAAGGCCTGAAGCGAAGTGGGTCAGCCTACGGTGGAACGACAGGCTTCAGAGAAGACAAAACTAACCCTTGCCAGCCGTGGCCTTACCCAGTCCCCCCTTGGAAGGTACGGAAGCAACCGAGTCAAAGTTGGTGCCAGGGGGAATAAAAGCGCCCAAGTTGGGGAGTCGATGATCTGCGACCGGTCAAGACACAAATGGGTGATGACGCAAACACAGTTTAGGTTAAGATACGTCGACGATCAGGATCTCAAAACTGCGGACCACGAGCGAGCCCGCACTCACCCTCCTCAACGACTGGGATCGGCATGGGAGAATCGCTCGCCCAATCGACGACGCTAACGATGCGATGGGGTGTCGACGCCGTGACGGTTGTTTCGTACCAGTTGTGTTCCATCTCCACCTCGAACTAGTGATGCAGTACGCATGAGACGACGGAATTGAGAGAGGGGTAAGCTCTTACTCGGTGAACCAACTCGAGCTTGACGCCATGCTCCGTAGGGACCTGAACCCAGACGACGCGAGCCTTGACATCGGAGACGGCACCCGGGACGTTTGAAAGAGACATGGCAAGCGAAGCGTGCTCTCCAAGAAAATGTGTCTCGGTTGTCACGAGGATGTTGCTCACGTGGTCCTCAAGCCTGTCACCCAGGAAGCTGAACTCGGGGTGATCTTCAGGAAGAGCAGAAGCGATGAAGGCCAAAAGAGGCCGTCTTGGGTCCCAGTCGACCTCGGCAGCATCCGCGTCGTCAAAGGCGGGGACATTGGCGCAGTTGGACAGGTGAAGATGTTCAACGTTGGCGAGCCCATGGGTGATCCTGGAACGATCACGTGAGGAGAGAGGAGACTGGAGGAGGAAGCGGTGGACGTCGACGGCAGAGGAGAGCTGAGCGCAGTGAAGCGCGTGAGGGTGCACAGCCACGTGTGAATTCTGCTCGGCTTGTCCGAGAAAGAACTAGCGCCGTTACGGAACGCGGGTCAGCCAGGCGGGCCGAACACAAAGTCAACATACATACGGAGTCGCCGAAGCTAAGGACTCTGCCGTCTTTGATGTTGAGGTTGATGTGCGCGTTGGCCACCTCAATCCCGCCAATGACCTGGCGGACGTAGACGTGAGTCATGCCGGTAGCGTGGTCGGTGTATGAGTCGGGACGAATGACGTAGGAACGGCCGGTGCGGAACTCGTCGTACTGGCTCAGAAATTCGCGTGCGACGGCATAGGGGTCCCTTGTTGCGTCAACAGCAGACACTAGACGAACGTCGACGGGCTCGAAACGAGCGTGTGGAAGGTCAGGTCCGAAGCCGAGGGTCTTTCTACGGGAGTAAGCGGGAGGAGGAGAGAGCGGGGGAGGGGCGGAATGAGCGAGGGCATGTGTGGCGAGGCCCGCCAGCGCAAAGGTGACGGTTGTGAGACCGCGCATGGTGGGGACTGGTCCAAGTGCTGTTGTGTTCCGGTCTTATATGCACCGGAGTACGTAACCAACACCCCTCCGTATCCAGCGTTCTGATTGGTCGATTGCCGTCACACGACGGGGGGTCGCGATGACTATCTGCGCTGTCTCCCGTCCTGTCGTCCTATTTTCGACTCGCCAGCATGTCGCTCCATCTGCCCTTAAGCACCACATCCTTTCCCGCTCGCCAGCTGGCCCTTCCATATCCGTCTTCCCACTGCCCACAGCTGGTGCGATGCAATTAACGTGTTTGCTGTGTGCCGCGACTCCGCATGTCCTTATCGCCTTGCTTATCGACGGGATTCCCTCCTTACATAAGGATGTTGGTGTCGCCGCTCCTGCAGTCTGCCGATCTGTCCCGCACCTGTCGTTCACACAAATCACACGAAAAACACCTTCAAGTGGGTCGATGCCTGACCGCCCTCGCCATTTGTGGCGCTCGTACAAAGCCGTGGGTCTCAACGTGTTATCACCGCACAAGGCGCTACATTGCAGCCTGACGAAATTTCATGTTACCAAATACCACCAGGTCGCCGTCTCCGCTTCATGCATGCAGATTGTCGCTCTGTAAGGCAAGCATGACGTGCTGGAGCTTCCCGGATCTTGGTCCTTCCAAGCCATCACTCCAAAGAACTGCCTGGCGCACGTTGTTATGGGCGTCCGTCTCGCTATCGCTTCACGAGCAGTCCGGCCGACGGGCCTGCGGCGGTCTTATCGCACAAATGGTCGCGTCTCCGGTCACTCAGCGCTCAGCGCGGAGCGATACTCGCAGCGTGTCTTGCGACAGATCAAGATCCGAACCGCGAACGACAGCGACAACGATAGCAATGACCATCACGCACGGGGTCGAGGGCATGTGTCCAACGCACCTTGTTTAATTGTTTAATTGTGATTCTGATGAGTCGACTACGCACACCACAAATTTGAATTATGATGACCATTTGGCTTGTCGAGGTTGTTCGTTGAGGTGCTCCCGAGAGAACGGCTCACCAGTGGCATTGATCCCGCCTAAAACGATGACGTGGCCGAAATCGTCCTGCGATTGTTGCTATGATGACGAGATACTTGCAAAGACTTCGTCATGTTTGCTCAGCGGCCAGGGGCGGCGCTACGGAGAGTGTCGCTGGCCTGATCGAATAGCACTCCGTTCAAAAATTCCATGAGCCTCGTAGCGCACGGGACCTCGTCGGGCGGCGGCACCCTTGACGCTCTCGCGATGATCATCCTTGTCCTCATGTCCTGAGTGCTGACCCAAGACGCGCTCGTGCGAATGCAAAGCGATCAGGAATGCCATTGAAGTCCAGGACGAAGAGCCAAACGTAGGTCGTCTCCGGCCCAGTCCAGTTCTGATCCATTCCAACTTGCTTTGGTTTCTTGACCCAACCTCCGACCATCGCACACGACATCCTCACAACAAGGCTCAAGGATTCTGGCGGCGCCTCACGCGCTCGATCTCACCCCCCACGGGTCTCAGGGGGCCGGACGAGGAGTGTCACCGCGCTGATGCCAACAGCCAACCGTTTCACCTCAGGTGCGACGCCGCACAACCCGCCCGGCATCACATCGACGTCTATGCAGAGGTCCACACCCATTTTTAGCACACCTCTCGAGCCGTAATAAACTCGGAACGCACCTCGATGGACCCGTCCTCGGGCCACCGCGTCGACGCGACCGCAAACTTGGCGCCGGGCGGTTTCGGGCCGGATGAAAAGCGCCAACGGCGAAAAGAACCCATTTCCCGCTCCCGTCGTCCCCGCCAACGTGGGGTGGGCCGAACGACATATAGGCGGCTCCCCGACTGATGTCGAAGATGTACGTCGGTGGGGCAGCGACGACTCGCGGGCGCCTTGTACGAGCGCGGCGTTTGGAAGTCTACAATCGATGATGTGTTGCGCCGATTGAGGGGAGCAAGTCTCGATCGCGGAGGAGGCGATCGCGATGATGGGCGAGAAACAGAACAACTTGGCAAGTTGGATCGCTGCGCGTGGTGGGAGAAGAGGGATGTCAGACAAGCGTGCGTTTGCGTCTCGAGGCGCTCACCTTGTTACCCGACGGAAGCTGATCTACATCCACCGAATATAACAATGAGTTTGCCAGCATACTTTCGAAGGCCGTCTTCTTCGAACGGCGGGGCGAGCCCCATACCCTCTGGGTGTTGCGCGTCGCCACCGCAAATGATTGAACACGACGGAGATGGTAGCGGCTTGGTCAAACGATAGATTCGGTGGAACCGATGCACCATTTCGTCAAACGAGACGAGCGCCTACAAAGTGCACAGAACCGACCTAGGTCGCGAGACTCGCGTGCACTAAACAATATTCTTAGAACGAAACGTACTCGCTGTCGAAGACCCTGAAACAACCTGTCCGATCAAGCGCTGATCTCGAAAGACAAAGAGGTCACAGATACATTGTCCCCTCGGACCAAGTTGCTGACGCCATCGCCGACTTTCTGTGCAACGCCAGGCCCCTCCTCACCGAGGACGATGGCGTACTTCTTGGTCGCAAAAACGCCAGATCGCTGGATCTCCACGTCGAGCGAATCGAGCACCTCGCCTGGGCCAGGCTCCGGAATATTGTTCTCGCCAAGCACGAACTCGGCACCGATCTTGGGGCCAGGGCGCCTTCTAGTTGGCTATGCGCGTTTCCGAGAGATGGAGGGAAAAGAGAGGTACGGGGAGGGAGAGCGATGGACTTTTATCTACATCCGATCGCCGTACTATCGTCGCGGCGTGGCGCGAAAGCTGAAAATACATTCGATGCTTCTATTCGCCGAGAGCATGCCAATATTGCTTAGAATGGTCATTGAAATTATGGGAAGCCCTACTACACGTGCGTTCGTGCTCGGGGTAGATACGGTTGGGGCCGGCGGACGATGGTGGGGGCTACCGGCGAGCATTCACATTCGAATGGATGTGGTTGGAACGCCGGGCGAGCGTTCGCGCTCGAATTGACACGGCGGGAGCGATCGGCGAGCGATCGCGCTGATTCGGATAGACAGGGAACTCGAGTAGACACGGTAGGAGCTGAAGCGCTGACGGGCAAGCGTTCGAGGTCGAATCAACACGGTGGAGGTGACGGGGGAGCATCTGAGCTCGAGCAGACGCAGTATTGGGGGACCCGGTTCGCACATCGGGGTTTCGCTTATGCCCAAAGGGCGGAGGCATTAGCCCAAGTGTCGTACAAGGGTGCTCCGGTCCAATCAGAGTCCTGGTTGAACCTCGCGTAGCCCTCGCGAACGTCTCAAAAACATAACGTGATATGCTCTGCGTTGCAGATTGGCAAGGCCCCCTCGGCTCGGTTCACCACCCCGGCGGAGTTCGAAGATTGGTCGATCGGAATGACGATGCTACCCTATTTCTCCAGGCTCCGTTCTTAACAGTGTTCATCGCGATCCTCGCTTCTAAGTAACCATGGCGGAACTCGTTCCACAACCTCCCCTCGGTGAACTGAAGTCACTTACTAGGGCGATTTGGGGTAATCCACAGGCGATCTTGAAACACGATGACCGCACAGGACTCCAGTACATCGATTTATCGGGACGTGCGAAGGCCTTCGGTATCCTTGGGCTCAAACATAAATATGAAAAGATCCTCGTGAGAGAAGAGTATCGCAAAGCACTTCAAGCATTGGAAAGCGACCGTGTCTACGAAGATGCGGCTTACGTTACGGGACATCCAGGTATCGGTGAGTCCAGCGTCGTCGATGTGTCACATTTCAGGGCTTGGACTTGAACTCTTTGCTGTCGTCAGGGAAATCACTTTTCCTCGTATACATACTCGTCACACGTCTCGGGAACAAAGAGGCTGTCGCGTGGCAGATACAAACCACTGGCTACGTGTTGTTCAGAGAAACAGCATCTTTCTACAGCATGCTCGACAGATCCCCTCTGTATGACATTCCCGTGTGGGCGCTCTCAGACTCCAGCGCCGATGCTATGCAGCCCCTATCTGTATTTTACAATACCTCGGGCTTTATCAAAACCATCCAGGCAACCTCGCCCAGGGAAATCAGGTGGAAACAATGGAGCAAGTATGCTGGCGCAGAATGCTACGTAATGGACATCTGGTCCACGGAGGAGATCGCCGATCTCGCGTAAGTGGCTCGGAGTCCCCTTTATCCAAGCTAATGAAACGACAGCCGGCTGTTGAATCTCGACGTCGAGCGCATGAGCGTTCTTGTGGAGAAATGGGGTGGTGTCCCTCGATGCCTCCTGAAATTCCTCAATGACTCGGATGAGATGATTGAGCGGTCGTATAAAGGCAGGGCGAGCCAATCTGTGGAGAAGTGCAAGGAAGCATTGCCTGCGATTGAAACGAACAACTATCTTAATGAAGCCTCAGCCTCATTCTACTTTTGTCGACCCAGCAGACATCCAAGGCTAGGTGTCATTCGCAGGTTCTCTCGTGCCGTTGTGCCAACAGCAACCCTTCGCACTCTGCTAGCGGAGGCGCTCCGACGGAGGAACAATCTCACCAGGCTGACCTTCTTCGGTACTCTTACACAGTACCCCGGAACTCGTTCAGCGGCCGGTTATATTTTCGAAAATTGGTTCCACGGCTTCATTCTCGCATCGCAGACCATAAAGTGTCACTGGCTACATGGTCGTCAAGGCGTCCTCTCACTACAAGGGACGGATACTCTCGTCCCCACAAGCTCGCCCAACGTCAATGTTGCACGGCCTCCGTACTATTGGATAGCGCCAACTGGATTTCCTGGTATCGACTGCGCACTTGTGCTCCAAACGGAAATTTATGCGATTCAACTGACCCTGCGCTCCAATCGCCCATCACCGATTAAAGGTTTACTGGAGCTACGAGAGAACTTGCGGGAGGATTTGAGGGACCTTGCTTGGAGAGTGCTATTCGTCGGAGATGACGATTCCCCAGCCCGGGCAGTTGCAAAGCGATGGCTCGGTAAGGTACCCTTCCCGTCAGAGCAAGCGCCGTTGGCGATTGGTTGGTCTGCACTGGATCCCGTAGTCCAGGAGATCCCATGGAAGGTATGCAAGCTAGTTGATTCGTCGGGACTGTTCTGACGCCTTTATAGGAGCATCGCAGTCAACCCGAATCTCAACACAATGAAGATACTGACGAAATGTCGATGCAAGCGGATGAATAAAGGACATCCGTGGTCGTCAATAATTCATCGCATAGGACCGTGCTACCTTGACCGTTGTTAGCTTATCGTTTATTTGGCGCAACGCGCGCACACCTTCACCCCGAGTCACTGTATGTAGGGAGTCAGTCACAAATATAGGAGGGGATATTGTTGGAAGCTCGTTACGAGGGAATATCGTGTAAATGGGGTTTCGGCTCAATGGACGACTGATCAAAAATGAACGGACTCACTGGACGTGATCAGATATGCACATAAGAAGTTTTCGTCAGATGCTGACATCGAGGTGGGAATGGTAAATGAATTGGTGGGACAGAAAAACTGATCTGGAAAAAAGAAATGGGGCTATAGTAACACCCTGGTACAAAGCGCTACATAGTTAGAGGTACATCTCAAATACTAAATGCTGTGATCTCCATACCCCTCGACGCGAGTGTCCGATATCGCTGCCAAACCATCTCAAAACGAGCCCGAAAGTATACCAGACAAAAAAAGGACATACCCTCTCCGAGCCTCAACGTCGCCGTCATCCACGCCGCCGGGTCTCGCCCTTGGACTTGATGGAAACCTGTATGCCTAGCCCAACCGTCCGTAAGTGGTCTGACGACCGGCTGGTGAGCTCACCGAGAGAACGGCTTCGAGCGTCCCGTCTCGGATATCTCGGCATCGTCCTTGAACCGCGGATACAGCTCAAGTAACTCGCGCATGCTCAGCGAGGGTACGTCGGCGAGTTCGATCCTGCACCGGCGCCGGCGCATTGACGTCTGGCCTGTAATCCGGCGAGTGGGGATACATCAGGACGCCTGAAACGACACACGTACTTCAACCCCTCACGGGCAACTCACCTTTAGAGATCTCCATGAGGCGTGTCAAGCTCGCCAAAAACCACTCGGTGCACATGTACTGCCAACTCATCCACGACAACGCCACAGGGCTTTCTTGCATAGCGGTCGAGAGAGGGGGGGACCAGGACCCCGAAAGGGTCCTGGTACTAAGCCTGTGTGCGAGGGAGAGGCTCCGGGGCTGTCGACCTGT
>JBBPSZ010000281.1:0-13408 GCA_038093835.1 Strobilomyces confusus
TCGCGCTCGACCACCTCGCCGTCGGCGTTGGCGAAAGAATTGGGATTGCTGACGCTATCCGACGACGGGTCCCTCTTGAAGAACTGGTGTTTGGAGGCAATCGAGGTGCTTCCAGAAGAAGCTCGAAAAGTGCGAGACGGCAACGTCAAAGTATTGAACCGGATCATGGGCAAAGTAATGCAGCTGAGTGGAGGGAGGGTGAGGGCGGGCGACGTGCGGCAGACGTTGGAAGATCTGCTCCGCAAATCTTGATGTCACGTCCTCGACGAAAGGCCGAAGTCGTGGATGATATATTATTCTACATCTCCGTTTACTCGTACAATCAAGCCCTCGACTCCAGCTTCGCCACTTGGATCTTTGTCCTCAATCCGCGCCATCCCGTCCCAGCGTCGGCTCCTTGGCTGACTTCGGATGACATTTCCGTGAGGACCTTTGCAATGAAATTGACGTCCGTGAGTGGGGTCAGGTCGTTGCGTTTAGGCAGTTGCTGTAGAACCTCCAGTGAGACATGTCCAGTATCAACTAGCACGACATACCCGTTTCACCCGATCATAGGGCGCCTCCCACCCACTTGTTTGCCGTACGACGATCGGCGGACTGGATGCAAAGGAATGAAATATCCTCGTGTCGTGTATCCGAAAAAGGACGTTATCCACGCGCAGCGTGAAACGGGCGAGGATAAAGATGCACGTAGGCATGACGCGCTGCACGACCACATGAGTCACGCCCCGACTAGATCGAGCGAGCGCGTACTGACGATTCTGACGAGCAGATGCGACGAGCCGTTGTCGTGCAGCTCGTCTTCGAACAACGGCACTTCAGCGTAGAACAAGATCGGATCTGGTCGGGTGAGCTCGGAGAGCGGGATCGCGTGCGCGGGGTCGTCGGCGTCGGCGTCCATCCACGTCTGCACGTCGACGGTGTCGTCGTCTGGGCAGTGGCCTGGATAGGTCGTCGTGTACGTCCAGTCGTACGGCTTCGCCGCGACGGTGGCAGGGAGCGGCGTGGTCGTACCGGGATCTGTCCTAGTACCGCGCTCAGACGCTTACCGACGCCGACGAAAAGACGTCCTCACCGGCTCCGCAACCAAGCGTCTGCGTACCCGACCTTGACGCCCCCGTCGCCCTCCCCGAGCTCGCCCCGCTTGACGCCGCGCAGCGCCCCGCGTGCGTCGAGGGTGAGCTTCCACCCGGAGGGCATGTGCTCGAGCGTGAGGTGGTTGTTCCCGAAGGTCATCTCGGGGAGGGGGAAGCCGAGGGCGGCTTGGAGGGCGTCGCATTCGGGGGCGTTGGAGATGGCGGTGGTGGTGGCGGTGACGCGCCAGCCGAGCACGTCGATGACGCGGGCGTGGGCGAACTCTGAGAGGGTGTGCTGCGGGACGGCGATGGATTTGGACATGATCGGGTCCAGGAAATATTCGGACGCGAGATCGCGCCGGGTCTGTCGCGTCGCCGTCGTCTAAGATGATGAGGACGATACCTCGATCGGAGCTTGAATCTGACGGGATAGGAGTTCGTTACTCACATTCGACATGGTCAGTCCACTCTGGAGTATTTTCGGTTTCAGACGCCCATGGATACATCATAGGGCAACCTCTCGTCTCTCTTCGGCGTGAAAAAACGCGCGCCATGCAGGTCCGACTGATCCAACTCGAGGAATCTGGCCAAATCTCGGCCGCCGCGCGCCACTGAAGAAATCAACACTCACCGAGTGCGTACTGCCCAGGGAACTCATTGTCCAGATTCTGCATCACACCGACCCTCGTGATATCGTTCAGTGGCGAACGGTAACCAGCTCGTGTTTTGTTCTTGTCGTCGATTTAGTATTTCTTTCCCAGGTCTCCAAGTGGTTCTGTGCCATCACGCACGATTCGATGTTCTGGAAGGTCTTGATGCGAATACATCACTCATCTGTCCACCTTCACCGTTTCCTTCCAGGTCCACTGCCTCTCTCGAGTGTATACTTGTGCGATCAGCACGATTGACGTATTCGTGGAACGCGCAGCCTCTATCATCAGTATCGCAAATAAAAAATTCCGTTTAATGGCACGCTCCAGATTGACTTTGATCTCGTTGACGGGAGGTGGTTCATCGCATGTCAAGAAAAGCGGCGGTTTGTGTTGTATGAGCCCTTGGCCGGTGCTGAGATGCACACCCTCCCGCAGCTCCTGTGGGAATGAGAAGAGGAGATAATCCAGTGGGATATGCGTGCAGTGCCAGTGGGCTGTATATGTGTTATTGAGGGAACGGCGTTCTTGGCGATGGTACGTTGGTGTCACCTTATTGCGGACTCTTCTCATGCTTGGCCTCTACAGGAGGCTTTTAGAACTTCGGCTAGATTGCGACACTGGTGTGCTGTGTGATGCTGTGGCATTTGGTGTCCCGAACAGCCAAGATGTCTTAACCTTGCCACGCATCGAGGGTGGGCAGTCGCCATTTCTGTTCATCCAACCTTTCCAGCTGGTGAAAGTCGGGGAATTATGCCCAAACTCATTGATGGTCAGGATAAAATACGACAAGAGTTCCCTAGCGCGAGTCCATTATCCATGCAAGTCGTGCCCGCAACTACGCATGTACTCCACTTTTCAGTTGCTTTCCCCTAGGGAAGCCCATAACCCTCATACAAGCTTTCACTGTTCCTGATGAACCACTCGCCACTGAAAACGGAAAGCACACCCTCCACATCTCTCACGAGGGTCTTTTCTTCCAAGTGTTCACTCATGTTCTGATACTGAATTCCTTTGTTGAGCCAATCATCGGGTCGATAAGCATGAGGTTTCTGTGTCAGTGGGACTGCGAATATGTAGGCGACCCCTGTTGTGTCGACATGACGTTGCCAAAGGAATCATCTGACGATGTGTTGCCAATCTCTATCCGTTGTAACGAGCCGTTTTGTCCAGAGCCCTCGGTCGACTTGAACATCAACTTCCTGGCGTCATCGGGCGATGGGCATGCAAGAGGCCTGTTCACGCTCATCGATCACTACACCGGGGGACTCACAACAGCCGTCAAGTTCACGCTTGACGCGACCGGAGACCACTGCGTGATCGCCATGGGAGGTGTCTGCCGTCTGTCACCCGGATGGAGGCTCTTCCACGACATGCCTCAGAGTTTCCCACACATGCACTTTGACGGTGTTCGGGGGAGACTGTATTGTGTTCAGCTGATGGACACGCGTTTGATCGTCATGGATGAATAGATTGTTGTCTACTACTGGTAACCTGTTCACTCTACTAGTTTTGCTGGTGTTTATACCCACAATGTCAGATTCGCACACGAGACCTGTGCTCTCTGGCAACGTGGAAGCAACTGGCGGGCCGAATTGACCGGCCCCGGGATGGCAGACGTGTTGACATAGGTGAGTACAAGGGCTACCTTTATTCGTTAGCTAGATGATGTTCAGTTTCAACGAAATCACAACATTCATTTTTTACCTAGTGCGAATTCGTCTGCTCGGCACAAGGTGGACTATGTTCTCCGTCAACATGAACTTGCTGACCATACCCAGCCTCTCGTTGCGTTGTCATTGCTGGTAAGCCGACCTCATGACTTTTCATACAAGAAAACGCATTGGAGAGACCCATGTCAACCGATGGCGTCAAGTAATTGACCTCGCACAAGCAGTCGGCGAGTGACAGCACGAGTGGCAGAAGCCAAGTGCTTCGTCCGGCCACCGAGTTCAAGGACCGCAATCCGTCCTGTTCCGATGTGCTGGAGGTGAGCGCCACGTCTCTCGGAGGACTGAACGTTCACTGGGCGGATCGTCGATCCCGATGGTATCTGATCGCTCCATCGAGTTTTCATGTAAAAAGCACGGAGGGCCAGGAAGGTTGAAGCGAACTTGAACCAGCGGTGTAGCCCCAGTTGCGTCTGTGACGGGACATGTACGCGAAACGATAACAGCCAGAGGACCAGCCAAAGCAGGTACTTCTATCCAATCAAGACTGCTCGCAAAGTAGTGCCATTTTCACCTGAGGATTGCCATGTTCTTCCGAAAACAGAGAGAGAACTTGTTACTCGCGACGACCTCTCTACCGGCGGCGCACTAAGCGGGGCAGCAACCTCCACAATCGCCGAATCCATATGATTATGGTGCGCTATCTGTAGACGTTATCCCCGATCTGAGCCCTGCAAGCTCCTATGCTACATGGATCAAACTGAATTCATCAAGGGTCAGGCATGGATATGACATACCGTAATCATTCCCCGCAATCAATCTCCGTCAGGCTGGACTTGTACAACAGTGGACGAGCACCTCGGTAGTACGCTCAAAATTGCCTGGCGGTACCTGGTGGTACGGGTCAGATTGCTAGATTTGCTCCATATTTCTGAGTGCCGATGGTGGCTAAAGGGGTGATGATGGTAGAACGCGGAGGTAGACGCTCAATGAATCACACAGCATCACGTCTCTTGACCTCCACGATCAGGTACTCATCGTAGAAGTAAAGAGACATAACAACGGTCTTCTGCTTCATCCAGACGACGAAATCCAAACATCGATGCCTGAACGTGAGTTTGCGACGCTCAATCGATCTAGAGCATCATTAGGACCGGAAACCAAAAACATAGTCGACTTACCGGTGGTCGCGGCTGTTGCACGGAGGTGCCACCCCTGTTCCCCTTGGTCGGTTCGTTTGAGCTGTGGCCTAGTGAACGAACAGGAAATCTGCGGGAGAGAGATATGTAGTCCAGTACAACGAGATGACGAATACTTTGTATAGTAGCAATGACTCCATAACTGCCTTCTGCTCGCGCCCTGTGATTCACTAGTGATCGGATTGCCTTCCCGGTCGCAGTAACGAGCAAAGAGGGGCCTCTGCAACCACGCCAGAGATTTAGGGAGTAGGGAGTGATGAACTTTTGAGGTTCACCATGGAAGGAATTCGATTCGAGGTTTCAATTTCTTGCGTGCCAGTCGTCGATCCTCGACTGCTCCATTCCCTCACTCCTGCTTGGCCCACACTTTGCGCTCGGATGGACTTGGCCGAAGGTGCGTCTTGTGTGGCTTCGATTGAGCATCGGCGAGCGCGTTTGAGCATTGGCACTGCTCTCCGCGTACACCGTGCCGTCGGAGGCGAGGGCGCCCTGTTGCCTTATTTCTTGCCTCCGAGGACCTCCTGCAACACACGCTCGTCAATGATCCTGCTAGATGTGCCCGTGGGGGATCTACTAATGCGGTGGAACACCGGGGGCCTCGAAAGACGAGAGAGGAGACCCGGGAACGGCGTACGTGCCCTGACCGTGCCCTTCGATTCTTCTGCGACGTCGGGCTTCGTCGTAAAGGGCATCTCATCGTTGGCGATCTGCTCCAGCCTATATTCTTTCGTCGTGGGTGGTATTTACAGTCACGAATTCATGATACTGTGCTTTCCGAGTCTGACGACGTGGAAGTGACTACCCTTCTCCGGTGCGTGCCGCCGTGCGGCTTTGATCTATGGTGCATCTTCCGATTACGTCGTGAAACACGGCGAGCGACTGCCAGACGAGGACGACGAGATGATGACACCACATCATGACTAGTTTGTAGCACAAATTCAGCCTCGTACGTGACTCTCGTAGCATTGAAGGAATAGGAAGTGGGTAAAGGTACTCGTCCGCCAGCTCATCGAAATGGAGAAACTTGATAACCCGTCCAGTAACCGCTGCCCCTCCGCGAGTCCATCAGTTGACTGCGCTGCTCGATCACATGGAATCGACCGTCATCCCACCCCCCAACCACGTCGAATTCCGCATCGCGATCGCGCACTGGCGCGATGCATCTGACCATCTCAAGTCGACCTTGGGACCCTCTGCGGCTGGACAGAGCATCGAACAGAGACTGCACGCTGACCGCGGGCGTCGTATCTCTGTGTAATATCGGAAAGATGATACGACACAAGCCCAGCTTCTCCAACAGAGGTATAAGCATCTGACCATGCTCAGCGCGTCCGCCCAGGTTCCTCGTGCCGGTGTCCTGGGGGACGAGAGAGAGTACGGGAGCCAAGTCTGGCATATCGCCTTCATGCAGTACGAGGTGCCGCAAGTCCGACAGATGTCCCAGGACCTGTCTCCAAAAGGTCGACGATGACGGGGGCCGAAAGACGTGGGCGGTATGCAGGTTTGGCACGGGCACGGAGCAACAGATGTCGCCTATGATGCGACAAGCATCGCTCTTCGTCATCGATTCGGGAAAGCAAGTTGTGATCTTGAGAGGAACGTGCTCGTTCCAATCGTCAGTGCTCCACTCGAAGCGAGAAGAGCCAAGAGCGTCTTCCAACACGCTGAAAACAAGTGTCACCGTTTCCTGATCTTCGAACCGGACAACCAAGGAGCGGATTGATGGGCCAGACAGTGTCTGATGCTGGGACGTGCTGAATCTTCGTGGAAGTAATCAATAGAGCAGGTCATGATCATTGAAAGAGGTCGAATTGGATTCATCCCAAGTTGAATATAGCCTAACCTCAGTTGTCGGTGGGATGTTCACGTGAGAAAGTAAGGCGAAAATTGTCAAATGTGAATCGGTTATCAAAAGACGACGAAGACGGGGTAAATCGATCGTCTGGAAGGTGCCAAGTGATTCGCGAGAGAGAAAACCATCAGCCTGAGGGAGAGCCTTCTCAAGCTCAAGAATTTCAAGAATTTGCATGGATCCGAGCGTGGCTGAGAGCTGCTCCACGGGAAGCATGAACTGATCAGAAACGGAATACAGTTTCAGAGAGGTCAAACTGCTTAATGAGAGCGAATACCACGGGAAATGACAACCGTAGAGGTGGAGTGTGCGGAGAGCGAAGGTATCACTGTGGAAGAGAGCCGTGGAAAAATCTGAAGTCCCGTAAGACTCATATTGCATGATTTCCAGGGATTTCAAGCGAGGTGCACGAGACGAAAGTATGGGAACGATGTGATCGTTATAAAAAGATGAAAGAGCAAGGCGGAGTTCTTCGATGCGTTCTACATGGTGCAGTAGTCGTCGCATGGAGCGGAGAACGGACTGGGAAGGTATGCGGTCCCTAAAACCCAAGTTGAGAGTCACCTTCAGAGATGCATGGCGCAATCTGGCCAATAGCTCTTCTGTCCAGCGTGGTGACGTGATGAAAATATAGGTCCAAATGGTTTGGCAATGGAGAGCGACACTGCGCCAAAGGCGGCAGACATATGACACATGGACCCAGTCAGGAGGCGTCGAAGTGGGAGATGGAAGGAAGTGGTAGTATGGATGTTGACGGGTGCAAAGGAGAAACAGAGATTCGAGGATCTCCGTTGGAAGGCGAAATATGGGAGCACGAGGAAGAGGATTACTTTGAGCGTAGAGACGGGGTGATCTCGAGTGCGGTGTTATGGTATCTTCGTTCATGGACGACCGTGTATGGGCACAGAATCTGAATGACAAAAGCAAATGCACCAGCGGAGATCTGCAGTCGAGTAGGTGGCCGTGGTCGATCGGAGTTTCAATTTATAGGTGTGCGTCTACGATGGAGGACTCGCGGCCGTCGACGCCAGCAGCGCCGCCGCAGGATTTGTGGTCGTCGATCCTCGACTCTGTCTCCTCCACCCGCTCCATCCCCTCAAAACAAGTCCTCCTCCTCGGCCCACCCGCCTCGGGCAAGTCCGTCCTCGCCTCCGCCCTCCTCCAGAGACCCCCCGCCGCAGACGACGCCAACGACGCATCGCGCACAGACTTTGCGCTCGGATACGACTGGGCAGACGTCAGAGACGATGGGGACGAAGGTGCGTGCCCGTCTCGCGTGGCTTTGAGCGTCGGCGAGCTTGTGTTCTCCTTGGGCAGACACGTTGGCGCGGCTCTCCGTGTACACCGTGCCATCGGACGCGAAGGCGTACACGGCCTTGTTACGTCACTTCTTGCCTCCGCGGACCGCCCTGCCACACACGCTCGTCATGATCCTGCTGGACTGGACGCGCCCGTGGACGTTCGTGGAGGATCTGCAGACGTGGCTCATGTGGGTGGAGCACTGGGCCAAAGGGGACGGCTCGAGAGAGGTGGAGATCGTGAGAGAGGAGACCCGCGAACGACGTACGTGTCCTTGATCGCGTTCGTCGGTTGATCTGCGACGTCGCGTAGTACAGGCACATCTACAACACTACACGGAGCCGTCCGCCGACGCGTTGCCCACCACCTCAACCCTGACTTCGAACACCGTGTTGCCCCTGGGTCCCGGAACATTCACGCACAACGCGGCGGGGGTTCCGATCGTCGTCGTCTGCACAAAGGCGGACTTGATCGACGAAGGCAGCGATCTCGTCGGCGCCGGCACGTCGGGCATGGGGGGCATGGTCAAAGGTAAGGGAGGCGAATGGGAAGAGCAGACGGACGGCGTCATGCAAGTCCTCCGCACGATATGTCTCAAATGTGAGCCCTCTCTATCTGCTCGTTATGGTTTCCGACTCGACTCATCAGATGGCGCCGCCCTGTTTTACACCACTCCTCAACCGAGCGCTCTCGGTGTGCTTCGGCAGTATACGCTACACCTCTTGTTCACCCCTCCGGCGCCGTCACCAGTGGCCGCTGGAACGGACGCGCCCGCGCCAATACGAAACCCGTTCGTGTTCCACCACCGACCGAACACGCTCGATCGCGACCGCATCGTCGTTCCCGCCGGTTGGGACAGCTGGGGGAAAATTGGCGTTTTGCGCGATGGCTTCGAGGCGCGCGCGTGGGGCGAGGCATGGGACGCGGATCTCGCAGAAGGATCTGACGCCGAGGACGCGAGCGGCGCCAAGCGCATGTACCGCGCCCTCGTCCCCGATCAAGGCGCCAAGGTGAGCCCAGACGCACCCGCGTGGCCCGTTCGCTGACGCCCGCCGCAGCCGCCACCGCTTCCCCCGTTCAACGCGCCCATGGCCGAACAAGCCTTCCTCGCCAAACACTACGACGAGAACGCCAAGAAGCCGGATCGGGACCCGCGCGGCGCGTTCCGGAACCCGACGGAGACGGCGACGACGACGGCGGGGATCGTCGGGCCGCTGGGGAGCAGCAGTTTCAGCCTGCCCAACGTCGAGAAGGCGCTCGCGGACATGGAGAGCGGGCTTGGCACCGCGTCTGCGCTCAATGCGAGCGTCAACGGCGACGCTTCGCGACGTCTCTCGAGAGGGGGCGCAAGGCCAACGTCGGGGCTAGGCCCGGCGGGCATGGCGGGTGCGGCGGGAACGGGCCGGACGCCGACGTCGCCGACGCCGAGCGCGTCGCAGAGCGCGACGACGGGGGGACAGACGCAGCACGAGGTACTGCAAAACTTCTTCCAGAGCCTGTTGAGCTCCAAGGATCGCGCGGGGGCGAGCGCGGCTGCGTCCCGTGCGGCGGCTGCGGGCGCGTCGGTGCCCAGGGCGAACGGGAGTCCTGGCGGGCCGGACGACGCGAGCTAATGGGTGGCTGTTGATATAGTCTTGGTTTCGGACACTTTTTGTTGAGATAGGATGCGTGCATGAGAATCATACCCTCGATGTCGCCTTGCGCTTTCGGGTTTTAGTCGTCTGCCAGGAGAAGCGTGTGCCTTCTAGGATCATTGGGGGTGACCACGCTGTGCAGGGAGCGAGTGCTGAGCGCTGAGCGAAGTTGGAGCTGTGCCACGGAGGGAGCGGACGCGGAGACACGACCCAGAGACCGGAGAGTACAAATGGAGCACACTCCGTAAATGATAGAAAGTAGATTTGGTGCGAACAAGTTGTAAACGACACGCGCATTTTCCAACGTTGCGACCCCAATACTCGATCGATGATCACTCAAAGCTACCCCCTTCCGATCGCCTCAGAATCGAACTTGGCGGCGAATCAACGTCGCATTCGCACACACAAATACATGCTACGGCGTCGTAGCAGTTGGACCACGCGATCCACAGGTTTCGGCAAAGGAACCACGGCGTCGTACAACTCTAGCTCCTTCACCGCCGGCACGAGCACGTCTTCCCGGTCGCGCGCGAGCACGGCGGTGAGCGGCGCCACGCACCCGTGACTCATCACGAGCCGTCGCAGATCCGGAAGACGACCCAACAGCGCCTCCCAGAAGCGCTCGAGACGCGGCGGGTTGAAGACGTGGAGACGTCGGACGTCGGCCAAGGGCAGGGAACGACACAGGACGCTCGCGATGCGATCCGCCAGGTCGTCGACCGTCCTCACCAACGCGTCGCTACGATCCGCGCAGAGGGCCATCTGGAGAGGGACGTCGCAACGTTCCCAATGCAGACATGTGTGCCAAGAGAACGGATCGTGGGCGCGTTCCGACGTGCAGAAAGTGAGAGCAACCCGTTTAGGCGGGCTTATCCTCTCTGTTTCGATGACCAATCCACGGATCTTCTGGTTGGACGTGTCGAACATTTGTGACACGAGCGAAGAGAGTACTGTATAGTCGTCGACAGACGCTTCTGGTCCTTCGTGGAATTGCAATCTGACTTTTGTTTTCGGCGAGATGTTGACACGCGACAGCAACGCGATAACCGTCGAGAGTGGCTCGGTGATCAAGAGTCGTTCAAGATGGAATAAGTCGATTTTCTGAGACGGATGAAACCGGTCGCTGGACCGGAAACCAGTAGCGCTAGCAAGGGCACCATCGAGATATAATTGCGCTAGACTCGGGATGTGGCTCAATGTTGAGACGAAGTCGACCACGTTCAGCTGCAACTCTGGAGGAACGTTTTGCAATCCAAGAGTCGTCAAATGATTCAAGTTGAACATATTCCATGGCATATTGCTCCGCGAGAGCTTCAGTGTGCGGAGAGCGGGCGTGGAAAAGAGTAGCGAAGGACCTATCCATGGAGAAAAGGCCGTGTATATACTAAGATATCGCAGGCGAGGTGCGCACGGGGCAAGCTTGGCGAGGCAATCTGAATATGAAGTCAAAGCGCGAAGGTGCAGCACCTGGATGCGCTCCGCTTCCTCCATCACTTGCGCAACGAACCGTAGTGCGGATTCGGACGTTTTTACGAAATCGTTCACCTCCACGAGTAGCTTCAGAGGAGCATTCCTCGATCTGGCCAATAACTCCTCTGTCCAACGCGGCGACCCCACGAAAAGATAGGACCAGAGAGTAGAGCAATTCAATGCGACATCACGCCAATGACGGCAGACGTACGAAACGTTGACCCAACTTGGCGCGTCCGGAGTAAAACAACCACTGTTTTCCCAAAGGGAGTCCCTAGCACCATAGATAAAGATGTCTTCCAGGATCTCGACCGGAAGGTCCGAAATGCAGCTCCTCTGAATAGACGGGTCGAATAAAGCCGATTTGTCACGTTGTTCGTCGATGCGCTCAGAGACGACACGACCTTTCGGGAAGGAAAAAGTCATCCGGTCGATCGAACCAGACATGATCAAGCAATGCAGCACTGAATCAAAGAATAAGCCTATCAGGGCCCAGTATCACGAGAAAATACATTTACGTGGCCAAGGTCCTTCACGTAGACCAGTGTTGAACTGGACCAGTGGCTGTCTTGCGAGAGCCCCTTATTTCTTATTTACGCGCGCTTACCTCAGCTCATCCTAACATGCGCAAACTTCACCACTCATGTATGCAACCCGGACTAGTACTGTGAGTACCTCCCCCGAATTTTGCAATAGGCACGACCCCATGGGGTAGCCGGAACCGGAGTCACCGTATCTGCATTTGCGCCTCTCACCTACAGTTCGCTGGACCCGGGCTTTTTCCCAGCACTTCATTGCGCATGTGGAATTTCACCACTTCGAAGACGTCACTGTCGAGAACTCGAAGAGACCTCATAGTGGGTGACGAGCGAAAGCTCTGCGTCGAGGGCGTGACACCATCAGTCCCGGACGACCCAACATAGCACGCACTGGATCTCATGGTTCATGTCGCGTCGAGTCCGAGCGGCGATGGTTTCGGAAGCAGGTGGGGCGGCAGGCCGAGGCACGAGGTCGATGAGCTTTTGTCCACACTCGTGTCCAGGATCAGGTAAATGACCTGTGTAGACACCGATGGCTTGAAGGCCGCCGCGATAGTCCATAGGACCGTCGCATGATTCACACATACTTCATACATGAGCGCGAACGCTTCGCTACGAGGAGGGGGTGACGGACGACCCTAGGCGCCGAGGTGTACGTAAACGGCGCGCTGATCGAGCGGCACGTTGACCGACCGCATCGTCGCGTTCAACGCCCACGCCGCGCGCGTATGGTCCAGCCGACCCTCCGCGTCCTTCATACGCCCGTAAAACGCCGACGTGATCCGGTTCGTCTCCCCGTCGTCCACCGCCCACATCGTCCCGACGACCGAACGGAACCCGACGAACTGCATCGCCGACGCGAGGTGAATCATCTCGTCGGGGCTCTCCGCGTCACCGGCGGTCGTGTGGCACGCGGAGAGGTAGGCGAACTCGGGGTCGTCTGGGTGGCATCCGATCACGCGCTCGATCGTGAAGTCGCCGTCGTGGAGCGCAAAGGCGGACTTGAACGGCGCATTGCGGTTCGCGAGGCCGTGACACGCGAGGTGGACCCATTGGCTCTTCCGGAGCTCCTGGGCGACCCGTGGGATGCAGGATTCCTTCCCTTCGATGTGGGTGAACGTCGCGGAACCGTCGACGAGCTGACCGATTTTGGTCAGTTCGGAGCTGACGGAGAAGAGCTTGTTCTGCCCGTCAGCGTCCGCTTGACCGATGGCGAGGAAGGACTTCACATCGCTCGTGGCATTCGATGGAGCAGTCCGTCTAGCGTAAATGAGAGAATTCAACGTGGAGGTGTAGGAGCAAACGTAGAGATCAGCGAGGTTCCGTTGACCCTTTCTGTACGGACCGGCAGCGTGCAAAGGCAGCTCGGAGAACTCGGCGGTTGGGCACAACCATATACGAGAGTGCAGTGGATATGTCGTCTGCAGGAAATCGACGATCGGGGATACGACATCGTCCCAGAGTTCCCGCAAGGTCCGACCAAGCATTTTTGCCGTTTCCATCGAATTCGAGTGCGCGGTCGGGGTAGGGAGCGTCGAACATAGGTGCTGAACGTATTGTTTGGTGATCCGCAGCGGAATATGAACTGGATCTCGGTCATTGAACACAATGAGGGCGTCGCAGCCATACTGACTGGCGTTCACGATGATGATGGGCCCTTCACTGGCGGCGCGTTGGAGGTCAGAGAAGGGTGGGGCGAGAAGGAAACGAGAGAGACCAGGTAACTCGCGGATAGCGGTCACGACTTTCTGCATCTCGAGGTTGAGATGAAACACTTGCTCATGTCGATCTATTCCTGGAGAATCCAAGGCTTTACGGATGAGCGACGCCAGACGGGAGAACTCGTTCGCCAGCGCCTCTCCAGCTGGGCCAGATGTGACGACACAATCGAGAGGGGAGCGGAGACGGGTGAGCTGGTTCCAGAACATGCCACGGCCTTGTTCTAATAATTCCACTGCGCGTATCGGGGCATTGTGGCGAAGACAAGCCGAGAACGCGTCTACTGCGAGTGGTGATGTG
>JBBPSZ010000282.1:0-13391 GCA_038093835.1 Strobilomyces confusus
TCTGAAGAAGGTTTTGGTGTCTAATTGTGACGGATGCAGGGGTCATGTGATAACGGCCCATTGAGTTAGTCAAAACGTGCGGGGAGCCATTCGAAGACTTATCTTGGATGTTCCGGAAATCCTATGTCGATTTTGGAAGCTGATCCAGAGCGCGGGCGGTCGGGGGCGTAGGCAGCGGTGCTGGGGAAGCCCTCGCCTGAGTTTAGAATAGTTTCGAAGTCCGCCCGCCCAGCTGCACCGCCTCCTGGCGATTTTGTCCGCGGGAAGCACGTGACACATGTCATGTCGCCAGCCAGAGGACGAGGTCGAACACGCGGCGACGACGACCGACGGACGACGAGCGCGCCGCGCGCCCCCACAACGACATCCACCGTCCTTCCTTTTTTTTTTCGAACGGGATCGCTCGTCTCACACGCCCCCGCAGCGCCTTCACGAGCCTGACCGTTCCGTCGCCTCCGCGGGAATATCTGGTCGATCCCCCACAGCCATTCCGTCCTCGCGACTCGCCCCGTCCCGTCTGACGATGAGCGCCCGTTCCGTCCTGGAAGGCGTCGCGCTGGAGGTCTCGAACATCGTCAAGACGTACGTGTTGCCCGGCGGGCGCGAGAACTGGACGACGGCGGTGCGGCTCATCGAGGCCGAGATGGCAAGTGTCGCCTCGCGGGTTCAGGTTGCGACCGAGAAGCTGACGACAACCAGGAAAGAGTTCCCGACCTCGTCGACGAGGCGGGCGACGTGCCAGACATCCTCGTCGCCGTTGACCTCTACTGGAACGCCGCTCCCGGATGGCCGGACTGGAATCACATCGTCCGTTGGGACGAGAAGGAAGTCGCGAGTCATCCCTGGTTTCGGCGCCGCGAGCCCTCGGCGATGAGTCCGGACGGAGAAGGTCCGTCTTCGGGGCAGAGTCAACGGAGCGCGTCTCTTGTTTCCGCGGGGTCGGGGCGGCGGCAGGGGAGCGACGAGGGCGAGAGCGGAGAGGACGGAGAGGAGAGGAGAAAGACGAAGGAGAACGCGGAAGCGAAGCGAAGAGCGACGCGCCCCGACGACGAAGGAGGCGCAGAAGGTCCTCGCAAACGAAAAGCGTCTCCGCATGACGCACCGCCCGCCGTCCTCCCTACCGTCGCTCCACGAGCCCCCCGACATCCGACCCCCGATCGCGAGGCCAACGAGACGCACCGCGCGAAGAGAGCACGCACGGCGCCCCGCGCCCCGCAGCGGAATGCTTGTTTGGCGTGCGTTGAGTTCGGTGTCCCGTGCGTCTCCGTGCCCGGGAGCGCTTGTGAGTCGTGTCGTCGCAGGAAGAGGCGGTGCGAACACTCGACGGGGGTCAACAGGGGACGTTCTTTGTCTCGTCCTCGACTTCCATCAGACGCCGCTCGCCTTTCGTCGCCCTCACCGCCGCTCCCAGTCGAGCGGATGGAGAGCCAGTCAGCCCCTCGCCCGCCACACTCAGACCCAGCTCCCGAGAGGTCATCGTCATCGCGCCACGCTCGGCCGTCCTCGCCGCCGAACGATCAACGCCACACATCCCTAGCGTCCGGAAAACCTGCCGAACGAACGCCTCGCCTCCCTTCGACCGGGATCGCTCGCTCGCCGGGAGCGATTAGAGGCAAGCTTCCTGACGTTTCACCGCGGCCCTCATGCTTGACTCACGGGATTCGAAGCGGCCGATCCTTCCGATTGCCATGCGCGCAGCCCTGAGAGCGGAGCCGCCCGCTCCCCCTCCGACATCGACGCGCGCACGATGGACAGTCCTCGCGAAACAAGGTCCCCCAGCTGCGGCCCCAGCTCGCCCGAGAGGGACGCCGCGCTCGAAGCCGGACCTTCCCGGCTCCATCGCGCGCCGCCCGAGAGGGACCAACGCACCGCGGGGACCAGACGTGGGCCGCCCCGCGGCGTGAACGGTGGGTAAACTTCGCGTTTATTCGCTGACGAGACTCTGCAGAACTCAAAGACGCCCCGCCCAGCCGACTTCATCTTGGAGTCGCCCAGCGCGAGCCTTCCCCTACCGCGCCGCCTGCGAACGCCGCAGAGTCTGGAAGAAGACGTAAGCTCGGCGATCGTCTTCATGCGACGCGATTAATGACTCGAGGTTCGACAGAGCAGCGCGATCGCCGACGCTCTGAGGCTTCTCGCCACAGTCGCTCCGGCACCCGCTCCCGCAAGGTTGCGTGCGCAGCACGCGCTGCCACGCCCCCGCCCGCTGGCCCAACCCCAGGTGCCATGTACACCGTCGGCGGCGCGCCCCTCGTCTCGATCGAGGAACATCAGCGCCTCGTCGAGGCGCTCGACCGGCTCAGGCTCGCGCACGATGCGTTGTACGATTCGCACATCGCTCTTTGTGCCGGACTGCTCCCGCTCATCGCTCAAAGCCCCGCTGTGCACGAGATAACGTCGCGCTTGAACGCAGCTCGGTCGACGCGGGAATTCGAGGGGCCTCCTGCGAAGCCGGCTGAGGGCGGCAGATCGTCTGACGCCCAGCTCGAGCCTACGCCGCTCCATCTTCCTCTTCCGTCGAAAACGCGGGTCGGCCACTCTGTATCACGTCCCGCGGAGTCGAGTCGCATCAGATCCTCTGGTCTTGGGGCGTCGAGTGGGGATGCGGACGGTCGCGCTGCGACGTCCGCAGGATCGTGCCGCCCGGAGATGCTTTCCACCCGCCCCTCGGAAACAATGGAAGTTGACGACCCCGTCGCGCTCCCTGCGGAATCAAACCTCTCCCCTCCTGCTCACAACAAGTCGCGGGCCATCCCATCCTCCGCGGCGCAGCGCGATCCTTCCATCCCCCCCCGGTCATATGAGCGACAACGCCCGGCCTCCATCGACCGCAGTCTCGAACCATCCCTTCCGCGGCTCGCCGCGTCTCCAGAGACGCCTCCGGCGGGACTTGGCCCAAGGCTTTCATCACTCCCGCCAATCGAGACCTTCCCCTTTGAGGATCAAACACGAGCAGCCGCGGACGGGTCGATCAAAGCGAGGGGGATCGTTGACGATCGACAGGTCGCAGGGGATGGTGCGTCTGCAGGAGCGGAAGATCCGGTGCGGTTCGAGGGGACGGACGGATCGCTTGCGAGCTTCTACGACAAATTGCGATCTATAAAAATCCCCCCTCCCCCGTGAACATGACGCTTCGCACCCTCGCGGCATTCTGCCCCTCGGCCTTTTCCGCGTCATCATCATTTCATGCCGCCCGAGCGACGCATCTCGCTGCGCATGCAGTCTCCGGGGCTCTTTGGCCCATTGTCCTCGCCCGCGCGCGTTTGTTGCGCGATACCTGCGCGGTGGTTTTATGTCTGGCGTAGATTTATCTGGATATGTATTGCCGACACTGCGCAGGTTCTCAGCCGATGCCGAAGGGGTTGAAAAAAAAAAGCACATGGCCGCGCGGCGGCCCGGCCTCGAAAAACGAGCTCAATAAGCGAGGCGGGCGGGCGGGCGGGCGGCGTGCTATTTTAGGGCCGGCGTGTCGCGTCGCATGAGTTATAAATTCCATACATCCTGCTACGCCGAGTCAGCGTAACTTGGTTCGCTTCTACGGGTCATGGATATGCGCAACCTGTTGCCGGATTGCCCACCCGGCTGTCCGCTCGAGCTGATGGATAGACTGGCCGAGTACATGCTGAGTGTTTTCAACGAAAAAATGAATCCTTCAATCCCTCCAGCCGAAACTTTCCCTCACGTCGATATTCCGGTGGAACTCGTCTGCGAGGCAGACCGGCTGCTTGAAATCATGGCCCAAGCATACATAAACCGCGGCACGTGTTTTGCAACGAAAAATGGGTTCGATGCTCACGAATCATCATCGTCGTCATTCAGTCGTGATAGACAACTTTGACCCGATGTACGAGGCGCAAGCAGTTCTCAGCGAAGCACAGAAGACGGATAAGAAGTCGACTGCTGCTCAGACCGCCGACGAAGAGACCTATCGGCTGCTGACTTCGCCCGCTGTGCTCGTGAACGACAGGGGATATGTTATTGCGTGGCACCTGCCCAATGGCATTAGCTCCGTCAACCAGGTGCGTTCAGACATTATTTCACCCTGAGGTTGCACGATCGTAAAAACCATGCCGACAGAAGCGCGTCTGGGAGTCGTTGAAGCTCCTCAAAAACACTCTTCTTGGGAGCGTGACATCCGCGAACCACGAGTGGCGGACCGACGTGTGTAACTTCTGGAATGGGGCAGAGTTGAGAGGCAGCGTGAACCTCTCGCCGGCGTGGTTCCAACAAGGGCGAAGTGTGAGCGGCGCGATCCTCGTCTGGCTGTCTGGATTTAATATGACGTGAAGGCTCACAGCGGGAAGTTGGAGATATCTGCTACGTTAAAGCCGGGGCGACATAGAGGCGAAGGTAGGGTATGGCTGACGGATATGATGGATACGCACGTGCTCCTTTCCGCGGCGATGAAGATCATGCACCCAGAGCTGTTTCAGTTGGGACGGGCCGTGATGGTCAGACTCTGGCAGAAGGCTTCCCAGGAGGCAAGCGATATGCTAGGCGTTCTGGAACTCTGGCCATCAATATTCAATACGCTCTCCGCGATGGTCAACAGACGTAGCCCATACCACCTGGACAAGAATGGGCTGCCGCAGTGGTTTGACCTGCTGCTGACCGTCGGAGATTACGCGGATTTGTCCCTGGTCTTCCCGGGGTTAGGATACAGGCTACATTATCCCCCAGGAACTGTAGTGGCATTTTCTGGGCGGCTCGTCATTCATGGAGTGCAAGAGGTTCGCGAAAACCGGGCATGCATCGCTTGGTACATGCAGGACAAGGTCCATAAGGCGTTAGGGGTACCGCGTTGTAACTACTCCATCGTCCGTCGCATATGAGATGATGCCCGTCACCCGCTAGGATCAGCGAGTCAATGGACTCGCCGCGACGGATGGCCAGTGCGAGGGGCACAGCGGCCATATGCGGCAAGTTCAACGTACGCGTCACACATTTGGGACGGTGATGAGTCGACATCCACGATCGGAATCTCGTTAAGTTATTGGGTTCACAACAGCTCTGAGCTTCGTGCGGATCCGATGCGTGATGTAAATGACAACAGAGAAATAAATAGGTGCGAGCTACGATAAATCCCGCCTTGAGGTCATCCTGGCCCATCTGGAACCAATGAGAAACTGTAAGCCATTGAAAAACGGCAGCATTTTTACTGGGAAACGGTCGCGGGGAACATACCTTCCCCGAGCTCGCCCGAAGCCACCCAAGCGTTCCCTCGGTTCCTTTGATCGTTCGCGCTCAGGGTCTCAACGAGGGGAAGCGATGCCATCCAATTTTCAAAGTTCCAAGGCAACGGCGATGAATTGCCCGCCGCAAAAGTAACGGGCTGCAGAGCAATGCCAGACGACGACGAAGGATGGGCCAATTCCGGAGACACGTCGTGGCTGTTGCTGCTTTGAGCCGGGGAGGAAGCGACCGACGCCGCAAAAGGAAACGTAATCCCCCTACTGCCGTGCATAGGTTTCGACGCAGGAAGGGACCGACGGATCGATTCGACCGCCCGCGCCAATGAGATTACGCCGGATTGTAGGGCAAAAAACCGCTCAAGAATAGCCTCGTGCTCGCGTCGTAGAGCGACGTGTTCACTGTGTAGTCGGCTGCAACAACCCGACGGCGAGTCTATGGACCTGCGTTCGTGGCCCGCAGGAGGATCTTCCGCGTGTGATCCGGCGCCTTCCTGAGCAGAATCAAGGACTGGCTGTGAAGCAGGCTCAATGCTTCGGAACGGAGAGCTGCCGAGCGAGATTGCGTCGGTCGCTGCAGGTTCTGTATCAGAGATGTGCACGTTGTCCGCGTCTGGCGTGGGGGCCATCTGCGACTGGGAAGAACTCCTCACTGGGGAGGAAGGCGGGGCGGGGTCCGGCTGTAGTCGAGATGGTCGCAGCGATGGCGGCGACCGGCAGCGTATCCGCTTAGCGGGAGGGGGTATGGAGAGATTACTGTGGGGGCGCGAGGCTGAACGGCCCCTCTTGAGCCCAGTTGAATGTTCACATCGCTTTCTCCTGGCGCGACAAGCTGTACACGCCGCTTCTGGGTTTGGAACGCAGGTGATCCCTGCGGCAACGCAGGTCGAGCACGCGTTTGGAGGTTGCGCTGGGGGGGATGAGGTGCGTGAAAATTTCCCGCCGGATGACCGGTGATCGGTGAGAGTTGGTCGGGGATGGGAAGGTGTGCCAGACAGCTGGTCCGTGGCCAGTGATGGGTCTGGATGGAGGAGCGAGTCATCGTTATCCTCGTCATCCTCGACAAGACTTGCCGGTCGGCCGTTATCTGTGGTCCAGGTCTCGTTTGTCTTTTTCGCCCGCTCTCCAAATAGCTCATCGCTCTTACCCGCGGCCGCGCTGAGGCCCTCATCGTCTCCACTCGTGCCATTTTCATTGTCACCTTGTCCGCAGTCTTCTTTTTCGTCCTCCTCTGCGTCCTCCCGCCCTGTGCGATCAGGTTGCATCTCGACTTCTTCGCAGCTCATGGTAACATCTGCGTTCACGTCCTCACCAGTCTGTTCATCTTTGTCATCTCTCCCGTGTTTCTCTGTCTCGAGCGCGACCCGGGACTCGGCGCCGCACGTCTTCATGTTGTTTGAAGATTCCTCCGCGCAATCCCCTTCCATCCTCTGTCCGCGCATCCAGGGGTGGCCTGATATGTCAGACTCCTCCCAGCGAACGATTCGTTCCCAGTTCGGCCAACTGGAATCGGCTGGCTGCAAGTGGAGATCTATGGCAACAAGCAAGGGTGGGACATCATCCGCCTGGTCCACTACCGCGCGAACTTCTTTCTGGTCGTTGTAAGCTACACACACGTGATGAAGCAGCGCGGCCACCTACCATGACGTTATCGATAAGATGCACGGCAGTCTCCCAGTTCTCCGTCCCGCCGCGTGGCACGTAGGTCGAAATCACGCGCGTGATCGCAACAGCGGCGCTCTTCAAAATGTCACGCGCGTCCATTGGAAGACACAGAGGAAGAAAGCGCGCCGCGCGGAATATTCAGCGCTGATATTTCGGGAGAGTGAGTGAGTGGGGTGCGAGCGGAGCCGTAGTCCCATGCCTCCTCGAACTAGTGACGTAAGCGAATGGCGGTGCCCTTTGTTCTCGCGCTAAATCCCAAAAGCTCCTCTTCAGTAGATCGCCTTTTTAGATCCCGTACTGGTTGCCGCGCGCATTACTGCAATGACAGTCTTGGGAGCGCGAGGCTCGTCTTCGACTTTCTCGCCGTTCCAGTCTCGCAATCTCTGCGCCGTTTTCATTCCCCTCCCTTGGCCCACCCGAGCTTCATCGCCACCCGGACCCGCTGGCCGCCAGGTCGCACCTTCAGAACGACGACATGTTCAACTACACGTCGGGGCGATGGATGCAAGTCTCGTATCTATGATTCCATGGGGTATATTGTCTCACTCGTTGACCAACGTTTTCAGTGACAACGATGCCCTTCGCCACGCAGAGCGCAAGTGTGTCTTCGACGTCGATGGGCTCCGTCGACCGCAGTCCTGACAATATCGTCGACCTCAAAAAACTCGCCGAGGGCGGATTCAACCGCACCTTTCTCATCACCATGCGTGACAGCTTCAAAATGGTCGCGCGCATCCCATATCCGGCTACAATTCCCAAGAAACTCACTGTCGCGAGTGAGGTCGCTACCGTGACTTTACTCCGTTCCTCTGGTTTGTACTTCTTGAAAGGGTGGCCGGGAGCCCGGGCATCCCCCTGGAGGACGAGCGTTTATGCGGATGCACGACTGCCTCTGTGGTATGGCAGGAGAGCTCGGCTTGACATAAGTCGAGGGCCATGTGCGCCGTTCTCTGCCTTTTTTTTTTACTACTCCCCAAAACTAAGCGATAACAATAGACGAAAGTGCCGAAGCGGCGCTCGTACGAGGAGCCGACGAGGAACTGGCTTATCTGAAGCAGTTCGGTCGACCGCGGTTGCCGTTCCAGCGCGCGAGGAGGGCAGGTCACCAGTACCAGGAGCAGCTGCCGTCGGCTCACATTGAGAACCTGGAGCGCCATCTTCTCATCGCGCCATCGCTTATCCCTAGAAACTCGGCCCTCATTCCTTTCCGCATCCGCCATCCCGACCTCCAGCTGAGCAATATCATCGTTTCCCAGTCGTCCGATTCCAGCCGGCACGTTGTCGGCCTGATCGACTGGCAACACGCCGCGATCCTACCCATATTTATCCTTGCTGGCATACCCAGGCAGCTGCAGAACCGCCATGATTTTGGCTCGTAATTGATGACGCTGCCTTCGCCATCGGAGAACTTGGGTGAAAACCAGCAAAGCGAAGAGATGGATGGAACGCTACCGTTGCGCCGATGGACGCAATGCAAAACTGGGAGACGGTCGCCGGTGGAAGTGCGCCGTGTCCTGCCGCGTTCCACCCCGCTGACGTACACGAGACGAGGGAGCTGGATAAGGAACAGCGGGAAGCGGACGCGTCTCTAGAGGCGCGCCGAGCTGCGATCGGTTGGGTGCTCGTCGAGTACTACGAGGAGGCCATGACACGCAGCAGGCAGCTGAAGAGGGACGGATTGGCGGCGGCTGAGTCGGAGGCAGAACGGGCGCAGGTCGAAGCGCACTGGCCTTTCGACGACATCGACGAGGGGGAATGCACGTAGGGGGCCAAGCTCGCTACCCCGTGCTGTTGTATCATATTTTCGAAGAGTCCAGGAGCAAATTTCGAGCGCTTGTTCAACAGACTCCAGCGCGTGAGTGTTTGTACGTTTGCCGGTGAATACATCCCGAATCGTGGCTGCGCCACTGGTGGATGCGAAGACCGCGTTACTGCGAGATGCGGTTTGGTCCTCGCGGACAGCGTTTGAACGATCGAGAACAGCGACCGAAAACACGCGGAATGCGCCATGAGCATGCACCTAGTTATATTGATGATGGGGATACAAGTGTAAGGCACACGCGCAGCTCTTTGTTTCATTCCACTTGCCACCCTGCTCTGCCATCGACGATAACCGGTGCGTCCTGGCAACGCGGAGTGTTTCAACGCTGACTGTCAGGGAAGATAATTCCAGGCGCATCGAAATCGACGCTGGCAGTGACTTACGAGCGCCGACATTCTCTGCGAACGGCGAACATCTCGTGACTAGCCACTGGGACAGGGTCCGCGCGTGGCAAGGAGAGCGCAGTTTGGCGACGATGCAAGCGGTGGGTACCTAGCATGTCGCGGTGTCCCTCCAGCGACGGGCGATGGATCGCTGCTGGAATATATTTTGATGACGAACAGGACCCGCTGCTCTTGGTAGCCCCGCGCCCTCGCCCCTACACCAAATGGCCGCACCCGACGAGCGCGTTCTGGGGGAACCCGTGCGCGCATGCTTACCTCTCGCCGACGCTCGCGAACCGCGCTCCAGGTCAGGGCCTGCGTCCGTGCGATGCGTGGCAACCGAGCCCCCGCATCGGCGTTCTAGTCGGACGCCCCTCTGCCGCTCGTGAGTTAGCGGGGACAACGGGGCGAAGCGAGGGCTTTGACCGCTCACGCACTAAGACGCTCCGCGGGTGTCGGCGCCGATGTCCTGCGCGCTCGCTTGAGGATCCAGCCCTCGTCCGTTCGCACGAGAGGCTGTTGGATGGGACGGAGGGTGGGAAGCGGGCGAGCCTCACGTGTGTAAACTCCGCGCAATATTAAACGCTGAGTAATGCTGCATACGGTGCAGCGGGAGGTGTAGAAAAAGCGCGGTTGCGGCGGGCTCAAAAAAAAAAAAGCGGAAGGAATATTTGCGCAGACTTATGCAACGCCGCAGGAAAAAGCTGCAGCACTCGCGCGCGACCGCGGGATTTGAAATATCGCGTAGAAGCAGCATAAATGCCGCTGTTTGTTTTGACGGGGTGTTTTGCGCGCCATTCTGAGCCTCAAATTGTTCGGCGCGATGTCGAGTCGCACGGCGACGCTAGCTCAGCGGATGCTCGACATGGACCCGCGTTTTGAATACGGGCCAGGTGCGCCTTGCCTCCAGGGTTGCGTCCCATGCTAAGAGCATATTGCAGATTACCGCCGCGAGAACCAAACTCCATGGGGAAATCCATCCGATTGCGAGCCAGCGGATGCTCCGCTGACGAAGGCGACGGACGTCTCGGGGCAAAACAGGTTGCTTGCGGCAATAAACGAGCAAGAAGCCGAGCTCCTCGCCTTGCGCGGCAGATGCGCAGCTCTAGAGGCTGAGAAGCAACAGCTGGCAGGTTTATCCGACATAAATGGAGCGGTCGCGCTCTGTTCGTTGTTAACGGACCCGCTCCGCTGCCCGATGTAAGTTGGACTACAATGGCATTCGCTCGCGTTTCTAATCATCGCCCGGGGGAAAATAGCTGTTATGAGACGATGTAAGCACCGCGATTCAAATCCCGCAATGATCTGCGAGCTGAGGCGACGCAGTGTCAATGCAGCGGTGATGGGGTGCCCAGATTCGCACCGCTTCTGCTACGGGTGCCTAATTCAAAGCTGGGCGGCGTATTACCAAGACTCCAAGCACAAGAGATATTCCGCGGCATTTCCATGCCCTGTGTGTCGCCACAAAGATGAGAGCGCGACGTTGATAGCGGCGCGAAATGATGGCTGGACGCCATTTCGCGAAGACAAGTCCTTCAATCGACACGTGAATGATATCGTCGAGCACGTGGTGTGCCTGGTGGAAAAGATGGGGCCCCGCATCGTCGCGATGGAGCCAGAGGTATGCTCAAAGCTCGAAGCATGGTCCCGCGGAGGGACAGCCGTTGTTCACCGCGCGGTGGCGAAGAAGTAAGATTTTTCGGTTGCGGGTTATATGATCGTTCGCTAACCGCGTTCCTCCGGGTCAGGCAACACGGCAAGCTAATCAAGAAATACAGGGAAGGCCTGGAATGCGGCGGAAATTCTGCGAGTGCTATAAAGCGCTGGCTCTGGGCATTGTTGCCATCAGATGCGCCTCAGCCGCAAAATTCACCCGGGGGGGCGCCGGCAGCCCAAAGCAGCAGCCAGCGTCGTCAAAGGCGATTATTGCCTGAAGACGACCAGCAAAGCGAAGATTTTTTGCGCTCCCGCCCTCGCCCGCGCATTATTCAACGCGGACGAAACGCCGCTTCGAGCGGAGATGTGATCGATCTGACGTAGCTACATCACATTGTACCCCTCGTTATGTAATTGCCAATGCGCGTCCCCATCCCTCTTCAACTGCCTGCTGCGCGCCATGGCCTCCTCGTAGCACTCGACTGGCGCCCAACCCTCCGGCCCGTGGCCGATCACGACCTAGCACGCCTCCAGAGACGCGTCCGCTTCCCGCCGTTCCTTATCCAGCTCCCTCGTCTCGTGTACGTCAGCGGGGTGGAACGCGACAGGGCACGGCGCACTTCCACCGGCGACCGTCTCCCAGTTTTGCATCGCGTCCATCAGCGCAACCTTCAGCGCGAGAGTGTCGCCCTCCCGCGGGTCGCTGGCGTGGCGGCAAAGGCGGCGGCGGAGCACTTTCCCGTGCTTTTGACGCGGTGGTAGCGATATGTTGCCGGAGGACCTGCCTTACGCGGTTGCCGATGCCGACGCCGGAGATGGAAGACGACATACGCTATCTCAACGAAGCTGGCGAGACCCTGGCAAACGAGGTCGTGTGCAACGACAATTCGAGCGACGAGCTCGTCATCACCCGCAAGTGCGACAGAATCCTCGATATTGTCCTCGCTGGCGAGGTCTGCGTTGCTTTCTTTCTTCTTCTGTCCGCGTTCTCACGGGCGAGAACACCCCATCATCGTTCTCAGACGGACCGTTGACACGGGTAGGTTGGTATCTCGCGAATGGGACGGACTCGCGGCACCCACGATCCCACTATTCAAACCCCAAGGGCCGTCGCTGCCGCTAGTCCCCTACCGTCTGGCGGGCCGCTTTCATCGCCGCGAACGACAAGAGCACTGTCGCAAAGTATCCGTATGGCCTAGGATGCTAAACACACCTCCCGACGGCGTCCGGCTTGGCTTCCTCACCGGTGTCACGGGAATCCAGCACGGTGGGCGTGCGTCCTCTGTCGCAGCGCCGCGTCTGACATATTCCATAGGCCTCTCAACATCTCGTCCCCGTACGCATCCGACCTCTTCCGAGTCCGACTCCATGTCCGACGCCGACAATGTTGGAAACGGCCTGACCGTTCTCATCTCGCCCGCGTCCTTGTATTCAAAACAGACCTTGTTGGGTTTTAATTTCGCCCGTCCAGCTCAGTCCCCCCACGTGAGCACGCTGTCCTCCGCCCATCGTGCACTTACCCCCGTCGCAGAACAGACACTACACATCGAGGCCTGGGCTGGATCCTCAGCTGTCTCGCCCCATGGGCAGACTCAGCCGCATGACGACCTGGAAGGTGTGCAATGTGACCCTCGCTGTGCGCGTCTCATCGTGCCCAGTCCCGCCTCGCAGCGTCACGGAACACCAATTTCTGGAAGACGACATCGACGCGTCGCTGCTCAACACCGGGCTGTTCGCGTGTCAGGTCCTCGTCTACAGGTGAGCGACCGCCCTGATCCCCATCCCGACCCTGCGACAACACCCACAGGGCAACCCACGCCCCCGCCGGCAAGGACCAGTGCCAGCACCTCGAGCTCGCCCGGGACCTCGCCGATATGTTCAACCTCACCTTCTGGTAAGCAGGCCCCCCGCTCTTTCTCTCGCCGTCGTTGGCGGGTGCAACGCCCACCCCCGACCTCGACAGCCCCGTCCAGAGCATCATCTCCCTCAAGGACCCGATGGCCAAGATATCCAAGTTGGCGCCAGACTCGGCCTCGCGCGTTCTCTTGACCGACACGTCGCCGCAGATCCAGGCTAAGATTCACAGGGGCGGTCACGGACGCCATCCAGGGTGTCACCTACGATCCCACGTCTCGTCCAGGCACTTCAAGCCTCCTCGCCATCCTCACGGCATGTACTCGACGGCGACGTAGTCGAGGCCTTGGAAGAGACGCTCGAGGGCCCTCGCGCGTTGAGTTCGAGCGGATAGGCGCATTCGAGGGCGACGGATCGACGAGGTTCGGAGACTGACTTCCACTACGATGAGGGCGCTCGCCACGATGCAGGAGCAGAGGATGCCACGCCCGTCGAGCCAGAAGAAAAGCGCGAGGCTACAATGGCGCGTTGGTGACCGGCACGGCGATCGAGACTTGGCTCACGATCGAGGCACGGAGAGGATAACGCGCTCGAATGGCTTCTTCGCCATGACGCTTACCGCGATGGAGGGTCCGTCCCCGAGGGGCGGTCGGGACGTAGGAATGGGTCGACGCAGTGTATTCCGTAGGGCTCTCTTGAACGCTCTTCTCATATGACCACCTTTGTTGCGTGCGTGCGAACGACTCGGCCTCCGACATGAATGACATGAGCGAAACAACACAGACGGCACGACGCTGAACTATGGCCCGGGCTTCCTCCCTA
>JBBPSZ010000283.1:0-13389 GCA_038093835.1 Strobilomyces confusus
ACTTGGAGTATGCAGGTATAGTACAAAAAGATAGCGTCATGTTGTAAAATGACGGATGTGTTGTGCTGTGTTTTTGACAGAGTGCCGACTTGGGGGTATGTAAGCGATAGTAGCAGGCTGTGCGCAACACAGCCACAATCCCGCCTGCGTTGCGGTGGCGTTACCCCCAGCAAAGGTCTTCTGCCAAATGCGACGACTGGGTGGTTGACATTGTGTCCTCGAATCGACTTTCCCGTCACACGTAGAGCAGACAATCGTTCGCACCGAGTTACATCAATCAATGACGATCCAAACAAATCACACTGCCAGTGATGATCAGCAGGACGATAATGAATACTATTGCCTTGCGACGCATTGGAAGAAAACATGACTACATACAATGTCGCTTACATGCACTGGCGGATGCTAAGAGCACAGGGCAAACCTGGACCGGCTAGCTTGTCGTCGTGTTTCGAAGCACTCCGAGTCCGACCAGCTAGGTAAGCTGGCGCAACCGTGGCTGTGGAATGCTCAGGGGCGGGGTGTGCCATGGCCGCACGAAGGTCACCGGTCACCTTGCATCTGCTTCTCCTGGCGACGATGACGCGTCTTCTGACGAAGGTCCATCAAAGCGCGCACATGCCACTGGCTCGGCTTCTCCGGCCGTGGAAACCTGGAAAAGCTCAGTCGATCGAAATCCCCTCATGGTATGTGCATTACTTACATCTGCTAAACTTTCACCCGACGTACTGCGGAATAACACCGCACAACAAGGCACCACTGGCGAGAGTGGTCCCCGGCACTTCGAATTGACCGCTTATTTGGACCGTGCGGACGTTATCATCACTGCCATGCACACAAGATCTCGACTTGGCTATCGTCGCGCCTGACTGGCTGAGCGATTCAGTCAAATTTGGCACTATCCAACGCGTACGGAAAATATGCCGCACCGCATGATCTTCGTGAAGAAGGTGAAAGCCGATGTCCGAAGGCCGCGACGGGCACTCCAGGTGTATCGTCGGGCTACTCAGGAAAGGCGCCAGTTCGTACGGATGCAGATGCGAACCTTGCAGCCCAGAATCACATCTCAAATTTCTGCGGCTAGCGAGCCTCGCCGCTGACTTATACCGATCAGGCTCTTGTCGAAGAGCTGGATATCATTCGTAGACCCAAACTTATGAAGGAGAGGAAAGAAGCATGCTGAGCTACGCCCAAGCCATAGCTGTGAGCTTCATGACAACACCACCCCGCCTAGTGTTGACCTTCTTCTTCAGACCGTCAAAGGTCAGGGATGAACGAGTTTGCTGCATGTTGAGAGTTTACATGACATCTTAGCCTATCCTTACCGTTTCAATGATCAAACCGAAAGAGACGATATAGCGAAGCTGCCATATTCTGGCACGAAGCTCACATCTATGGTGAGCCGAGTCCGTGGCTACCCAACCCGAAACGCTCATACCAAGGCCGAGGAATTCATTAAAACTGGCCAGGTGCAAGGAGCCGTACATGCCACGCTCCATATTCTTACTGGAACTCCCGTCCGATCCCAGAAAAAAATTATCGTCTGTGAGATATCAGTCGTTATCTGCGTTCAACTCCGTATACGAGGGAGGAGTCGTGGACAAGAGTTTCAAGGTTGCGCTGGCTCTCCGACGTGACTTTAGCCAAAAGTGAGTTCCAAGTGTCAGGAATCTTGTTGTACTCAGCCACGTACAGGATTCCACGCCAGGAGGCCGAAGAAATCGATCGGGCAATTATGCGCGAACTGGAATCAATTGAAGTGGATTGCTAGTTCATCATCGCTGGCGGGTCCATTGACCACTTCTTGTTTGATGAGTCACCTACCCTGAATTCCGTTCTCGTCGGACCTTTAGTCATCGCCAGGGAAAATTAGAGAGCAACGATGTCGATAAATATTGTTATATCCTATACGGACTTGAACCACGGCGCAGATAATGTAAAGGGCCTTCGTAAGAACCTGACAGAAACTTCATGAACGCGGTAAGATTCACTCTCTTCGATGATGACTTGCTGATATCCACCGCTGACAGAGCTTGTCACACATGTACTGCGTGAGCCGCTAAACTTGCTCTCACAAGTGTCGCTTGACGGTCCGAACAGACATGAGCACGTATCACCCTCACCATGTTTTTCGCACGCACCATTGGGATTCTCTTGAGAAGGCGCTGACGGTGTTTTTACTTCCCTACGACTCAGATCGAAAACAGATACACAGGCGTGTGGACGTAATTTTCGCCACCCCTGGTGTGTTTTGGACTATGGTGGCTGGCTGGTGGGTTTTAACTATGTGGATATTGTAACGATTCATGAACCCACCATTGTTCGCTTCAGGACAGGGTCGGCGATGTTCGAACGCGATCTCCGTCTCTGGGCAAAGCACGTCTTCTCTCTTTCATCAGAAACGAGATATTCGCTGACATGCTGTGCTTGAAGCAGGGGGCTCAAGTTTGATTCGCCCGGAATGCGATCCTGGTGGCGTCTTTCTTTCCACACGATCGACTAACAGGATCTATAGCACCAGACGACGCGATTCCAAAATTTCCATCCGAAATCCGAGTGTTCGAGTTCCTGGGACTCCCATACGTGCCTCCTACGTTCAGAAACGCCGACGCTTGAAGTGGTCCTGTGGCGTCGGCCGTGTGGTATCGTACTTGTTCATCGCCTTCTGGTCTACATCAAACAGATAATTAAGCGAATCCCGTCCATCACGGATGTCCGTGGATCCACTGATCCCCCGATCGATCGAGCATGACCTGCCAAAATGAGCCAGAAAAAAAAATACAAAAAAATGAAAACGAGGTGCACCGACGCCAATCGGAAACGCGGTTGCACAGCAGCTGAGCTGATCCGCTCTTGAACCACAGCCTCGCCGGTACCTCGCTCCACTCCACCCCGTCTTTTTTTCATCGCGCGTGAATGCGGGCGCTCCAATCGACGAGCCTGCCATGCCCGTGGATTAGAGTGCGTCCTTTGGGCTCGGGTTGGGGGTGACGCGGCGACCTTTGCCCCCCCTCGTTTCGTATCCCAGTTCACACCCGCGCGCCGCCTCGCCCCCAAGCTCACGTCAAGTCGTCAACCCCCCCCCCTCGTCATCGCGACCAGGTTCAGGGGGACCCCCGGCGGGACCGCTTGAGCCTCGTCGAGGCGACGGGCCCCAGTCGTTCTGACGGCTTCAAGGCCGGACGTGACAGACGAAGATCGAAATTGAGCGAGACGCTGATGGAGCCGTGACAGGGCCCCGAAACCTGTCGACGCCCTCGACGCTTCATGTACAGCCTGATCGAAGGCGGGTTCTGGCGGTGTGGGACGCGCCGAGCGGGGGACGAAACGGAGGACGGTTAGCGAATGCAGGACGTCCGACAGCGAGAGAAAGCAGCCTATAGTCGACCCGTACGACCGACACGGGGTATCTGACGGTTCGTCTCGCCGTCTTTCCGTTCTCTCGCGCTGACCGCAGCGGAGAGCCAAGAATTTGAACGGATATCACTGACCAAGGTACACCAGTATCCTACGAAGGAAGATAAAAAGGCGTTATTATGTCTCAGTTGACAAATGCCTGAATGCCTGTCAATGCCTTGCCAAGGATGAGGGTATGGATGTCCTGAACAAGAAGAGTCGGCATGACAGGCCCGAAAGCGCCAGGGGTCAATACATACATATGTGCCTGCGTCCGGGACGAAAGAGTCTTAGACGACATGGCGAGTGACGAACGGCTTCTACGATAACGTACCTTCATAAGTGTTGACGACCTGCAGATTCGCGACGTGCCGACCGACGTGATACCTGCGATACCGACCATGACCGCATCAAGGCATACGAGGATCGGTGAAAACTCACTCGTCCGAAGAGGCATTTCCTCCCAAGATGTCTAAGACGATCCTGGCGTGTTGCAATGCCTTGCCGCAGTTGTTGCGTTTCACGACGCTGACCATCTCGGACGCGAGCTTGCCAGCCTCCTTGAGTCGACCGACTTGGAGACTGGCTTGTAATCCGAGCGCGATCTCAGTCTGAGCGTCGACCAGTTTCTTTTGCACGAGCTGGAATGAGGCGAGCGGACGCTTGAACTGCTTCCGCTCGAGCGCGTATGCGAGCGTCCTCGCCACACAATCCTCCAAAGCTCCCATCGCACCCCACGATATACCATACCTAACATTACGGAAATTGATCGGCGGTCATCCTCGCTAACGGAGGGACGCACCTAGCACTGTTGAGACACGAAAACGGCGCACTAAGCCCTTGACCATTGGGAAGCAGGTGGTCGTGCGGCACTTTTACCGAGTCCATGTAAATGGAGCCGGTGACAGACGCACGGAGGGCAACCTTATTTTTGATCGGTGGAGCTTCAAGTCCTTGCATGCCCTGCGGCCCGCCGTGACGTGAGTGATGCAGTATTCGAACAAAACCAATTTGGGCGACATGCCTTTTCGAGGATGAACCCTCGCACCTTGCCGTCCCATTTGCACCGTGCCCACACCACGAAGATGTCACTATTTTTTTCCTGATCAATGAGTGAACTCGCACGAGAAAGAGGTGACATACGCCACCGGCGCGTTGGTTATCCAGGTCTTACTTCCTCTGATGATAAAACCACCAGCGGCTTCCTCCGCGGTCGTCTCCATTCCCGCGGGGTCAGACCCATGATTTGGTTCGGTGAGACCCTTGGGAAGAAAACGCGTTGGTTAATGAACAAAACAAAACGCGGCAGAAACGCATGAAACGCACAAAGCAACCGACAAGTTCTCCGCGAGCTGCGAAACGGGGTTTCAGCCCCATTCGGCACGAGGGTTCACGGCAACGAGGTTACCTAGACGAGGGAGATACGCCTCCTTTTGTGCCTCTGAACCGAACTCGTGGATGGGATGCATCACGAGGGAAGACTGGACGGACGCCGTGGACCGGTAACCTGAATCGACTCTGTCATCGCGCACTGAGCTGCGCACACACCACCATCAGGACGGACGCACCGCTCGATCTCGCGTGCGATCAGACCATATGCTACATGACCGACGCCCGCACAATCGTAGCCTCTGATGGTTGGGCCCAGGAGACCGAGTTTCCCCATTTCAGGCAAAATGTCGTGGTCAAACTCTGCGCGCGCGCGTAAGTCTGGCGGGGGTGTCAACGGATCACTCACGTTCTGTCCGCCATCCCTGCAGTACGCGGGGCGCCAAGTTCTCCTATGAAAGGCCCTGCGTGCTCGCAACTGCACCGTCACGAGGAAGAAGACGAACGAGAACGTGCCTGACAGTACTCGCGTGCGGTGTCCCTGGACGCACTGCATGAGCACAGGCACGAAGACGATAGCGACGCACGCACCGAATGGCGATTTCGTCTTCCGTCAGCAGGGAATCTAACGAGAGGGGATCCTGCCTCGCGGTCGTGTGAGTGGCGCGCGCGGCAAAAGCGCGAGAGCGAACTCACGTCTGGGTGGTACTGTGCATATCCTCGGCCTGTATCCAAGTTGATCCATGCTGGCGAGGTCGGAAATGAGGAAGCGGACACCTACCGCGAACCAACGAAGTGGTGGAGAATGGCCGTGTGACGGACGTTGCCGCGGCCGTGTTGAAACGACGGAATGAACTTCTTAGAAGACGCGCGGTCATGGACATTGTGTGGGCGGTGATGAAGTCGCGGTTGTAGAGTTAATGTGGTCCATTCGGCACGGACCATGCCGTTCGATCCCAGGATTCTACGGGGTAGCTACATAGACTAGACTTTGGGTCGTCGGCGCTCACTGAGAGCGTTGCAAGAGGCCCTCGAGACTCTGCTTCAAGCTCTCCCGGGTGCCCGCAGGCATCTCGACCGCGGCGTCCGCCTTCACACTCGGCGTCCTGAGGGGTTCCCAACCGTCCCCATCCTCCTGTCGCGTCTCAACTCCACCCAATGGCTGCTTCATCTCCGGGAACAATGGATCAGCGACGCCCAGAATCTGACTCCACTTGTTCAGCGCCATCCGCATGTTTTTGCTGTCCACCGGCTTGGGATCTTGCGCGGGCGAGGTGAACGGAGAAGACTCGTAGAGCGGTTCGAGAGGCGCGAAGCCGCCCCATTCCAGGAATCCATGTCCGATCGCGGCCTTCATGGCGCGCGAGCGGAATGGGGGTTTTACCGTGTTCCGGTACGTGATTGAGGAGCCTGCAGAGCATCGCATGTGTCAGCCGCGAGTAGACGCATGAAATGAACAACTACCTGCCCGTTTGACGTTCAACATGACGAACCGAGCCGGTCTGGACTCGTCCTGGGAAGTAGAAAGATTGGGATCGCTACGGTCCTCGGCGGCGAAAAGATTCTTCAAGTCGTCCAAACCAGGGCCACCATCAGGGCGACCCAGCGGCGCCGGCAGTGCTACTTTGAGTGTCGTGCCTTGCGGTGGCACACGGAGAAGCGAGCTGGGAGACTCGAACGCCGCCCAACAAATCGCCTGGTACTCTGAGGGAATTTCTGAATCCTAGGTCTGGTGAGACTCTACGACGGGGACTCGGCGACGACGCACCCGCAACAGACGGTAGTCGCGCAGTCGACCGAACTGGCGTTCGATCGCCCTTAGTCCGTGGAGCGCGTCCACCATGGACTCGGGGACTCTCAAGAACCTGATCTGGACTGTGCGGTGTTCTGACTCCTCCCAGCGGCCATTGTCGGCGTCGTCGATGTGGAACCGACCCCAGTGGTAGCCCGCAGCGCTCGTGCGTCGGACGGCGGCCTGCTTGACGGCGCTGACCAACATGAAGCTATATGATTATGTAACCACTTGGAGACAAGTTTTCAGATGACCTCTCCTTACCGCGATGCGCTCGCAGCCATTTCGACCCGGACGGGCGCGCCGCTGCCCTCGCTGATAGTCTCGTTTGCAGTCCTCCATGAACTGACCGCCGTCGTGCCTCTGGTGGGCATATTCTACGCCGCCAGAGGACTGCACGTCGGCGAGCACGTCGTCGACCAGCTCACCCGCCAGCCAACCGGTTGGCTCTCCGGTCAACTTTCCCAGTGGTTCGACGAAGGTGAGAGATGGGCTCACCGCGTTGGTCGCCGCTACGGCGTGTTTGGGTTCGAGAAAGGTGGCGTCGATCACGGCGATGACCACCGCCTGTCCGGAAAGCTCGCCGGGGATGCGGCCAACGCGGTCTTGGCCTATGCTGCCACCAAGGTTCGTTTCGATCCCGTGGTCCACCCTATTCGGCCCTGATGTAATTCATGTTAGGCACTTTTGCCAGTCCGCATTGGCCTATCGCTCTATTTATCCCCTGCCTTCTCGAGAGGAATCGTCGAGCCCTTGCGTCACAGAGTCCTTCGACCGTTCAAGAGGCACTCCTAATAATTAATCTTCCGGTGGGTAGATGTTCCGCGATACGGACATGATGATTTCGTTTTGCCGCCCCAGTCGTAGCCGAGGGCGTTGACGATCGGCAGAGCATCCAGCCAAATTTTGCACCTCTGATCTTCTGATCTCCCGTCGTTGACGTCGTCTGCTAACACTCGTTCTCTCGCACCAGATCCGAGGGACACCCACTGAACATAACCTTATGTATAGTACTGTCCTCGGACCTGATGTATAGATACGACTCGTTACGTGGATGTTTTACACCTTTTGATCAGTGCCTTCGTCGCATTGATGCCGCATTCCCTCGCATGGATGAGTCGTTTTGCCTTGGTGAGATCCAGACTATCTTGCATCGTCCGATAATCGGGCGTCTTCTTGGCTCGCGAGTCATCCGCAGCGCCCTGTACGCCTGCTTGCTCTCGGGCCGTAGCCAACTCGGTGCGCAGGGTAGCGAGGAGATCGTCGAGATTCCTCAACGTCTGGATGCACTCGCCCATCTCCTCGATCTTGTTGAATCTGCGACACACCTCGCCGGCACACGTCTCGATATGGGCAAACCGGACCGGTCCCAGCAGCGTCCCCCCGAACCTGTTTAAGCGGGTCTAGACTCAGCGAACGGGGTGGGGGGTTGGCGCTCACCACCGACGCACGACGACCACGGCGTCGATCGCCCCCTCCCGCTGCATGACGCCCAGCACGCGTCCCCCGGCCCACCGCTCCCCGCCGTCCTCGCACCCCTCCTGGACCGTGAAGTCGTCCGGGCCGCCTAACCCCGTTCGACCGGGCTTGACCGCCATACACCGCCACGCTGCGATCGCGTGCGGCGGCCCGCGCGCCGCGTCCTTGCCGCCCTCGCCCAGGCCCCCAGGCCCTCGCCCGTCTACCCCCGCATCCGCATCCCCGGATCCCGATCCTGCAGCAGCAGCAGCAAGCACAGCCCTCGCCTCCGCCGCCGTCCCCGCGCGGTAGACGTACCCGACGAACGTCGACCCGCGGTCTCGGATCTCTTGTGAGGTCGCCAGCGTCGTCCGAGACTCGGCGTTGGCGTTGACGTTGGACGTGCGTGTCGTCCTTGACGTGGACATCGCTTCCCCCCCGTCGTCTTGGTCGCAGTCGCGGTCGTCGTCGTGGCGCTACCACTGCCACTCGGACGTTGCCGGTCGTGTGCACGACGTCCCCCGGTGTTTCCGGAAACGCCACTAGAGGCTTTTCTGTGCGACTCACGTTGAGTCAAGACGACAGGCGAGTCCTTGGCACGCCGACCAGCGTCCTTGGCAAGAAAGGAGGGGAAAAATACAGCAGAACTACTAAAACGTGTGTATAGTAGTACCCCCAAAAATACCAATTTCAGCGCCCCTTTTTTCTTCCGTGCCCGTAATGTAGGAGTCTGTGTGCGGTCCGTGAAAGCGGGTAAACGAAAACGAGAGCGCGAGATGGTGAAGTAAAGGAGAGTGCGTAGGGAGATAATAAAGGAGTTCTCTAGAATGCCGAGTTGCCTGTATACACGAGTGTGGTTGTGAAAAAAGGAGCGACTAGTGAACAGCGCTGTCGTGGGCCCAAAGAACAAGTCAGGGACCCTGTCGTGGCGGGGCATCATAGAGTAGATTCGAGAGTCCGTAGGAGGAACGAGACGTAACCTAGTATCCCCCTCGATAGACGCCGCGTCCAGCGATATTGCTGGAGACTGAATCCCGCGGAGAGTGTTGCTGCATCGAGCTGTCTCTCGAGGGATACGGTCGGTGGAGAGGCGCCTCTCTGTACCCCTCGACAGGCGAGTACTGCATCCCGGCCTGCGGCGGATACTGCAACGGCGCCTGCGGGGCGAACCGAGGGTGTTGCGGAGGCGCCGGAGACGCGAACCGCGACGGCGGGTGATTCATCGGGTCCGGCGACGCATACCTCGGGAGAGGTGCCCCCAGCAGATCTTGACTGGGCGATTCTCCGACGTTGTACCCGGTATTGTTGAGCAGCGGCAAGTGATCCACGCTCGAACCGAGTCGCGTGAGCTCGATGCCGCTCGGATTCGCCCTAGCCCCATAGCGGTCAAACGCCGACGGTGCCGGAGACGCTCGCCCGCCCGCTATCGAACCCGCATAATGATGCGTCTTTTGGTGGTAGACCGAGGCGCTGTCACCACGATTGTGCCCAAAGATGGCGGCGGAGGCCATGGAGCGTGCATCCCAGTCCAACTCGCCCCTGTCGCGGCCATACAACGCTGGGTCGTACTCCAGATCCCGCTGCTCGATACCTGCGATGCGCAGACCACCTTCGATGATCTGGGCGTCCATCTTTTGTCCGCCGTATTCGTCCAATCGTGTCTTGTCACTGCCAATGTTGCCCTTGTAAACGTCACCAAGCAGAGGCATCATCTTGGCGTGGAGCATGGGCGTAAACAACTCTGTATGCAACGCAGGGTGACCGAAACGCTTCTCAAGGCGATGTCTGGTGTCATCAGCATGGGAAGAGTGGATCTTGGCTTGACGCAGTTCCGTCTCCGAGGGAATGTAGTACATGAAGTCGTGGTAGAACGTCTTGTCCAGCCAGACCTTGAAGACGATGACGAATAAGATCGGCGGAACAGTTGTGATCCACAGGAAAGACCTGAATTTGTATTCAAGGCCAATGGCTGAAGGTCATACATTCTTAGTGGGTGCAAGTCAAGGGAGCGATGGGACTCACTGAGAATCATTAGCAATTGCATCAAGATCACCGATACCAGTAACCTGTTGGTGATGATGTTCCAAAGACGCTAAAGAGCAGCAGAATCAACCGGCATGTTTCTGAGGTTTGATACGATACGTACCCCTCCAGTTTCAACCTGCGTGACGAACACAAACATTAACTGGTACTTGTATACCCACGAAGAAATCCAGAAGACAATAGCTGCAGCGAGAGAAACCAGTGGCGCTAGTGGCGCAAAGACGAGTGCGACAGCAGCCATGAAGAGCTATCCAGATCACATGTCAGCTCAAGCCCTCTGCGGAAAAGATGATGAACATACAATGTTCGAGCTAGCGCAGTGCGGGGCGATGAGCATCTCACACAATGATATAAAGGATTGACTCACTAGTAGATGTCGTACTGGAATTCAGGGGGTTGCGTCCACTCGCGGATATCCCGAGGTGTACGACCAAACACGCTAGAGGAGACCGAGAATCAGCCGCATATCCTCCATTTCGATCATGATACCTACCGAGTCTTGAAAGAGGTCCAGACAAGATTCAAGATCTGAGCCAAGTCGAAGATTACAAGGAAGCCACGCAACCTAAGTGGAGCAGATCAGTATGTTTAAATACACGGAGGCTGTCGACGTACGGGAAGAACGTCAGCCAGTACGACGTTTGGTTGATGTAAGTTGAATTGATGTGCGCGGGTAACGCTGGTTGTGTGAGCCCGAATCAGTCAAGGACATCCCATGGAGAGTGACCACCCTTACTCTGCAATTCATTAATGATTTGCCCGAAACTGACATGGTGACCGATCTCCTGTATGACCTGTTCGGAGGCAACTGGTAGAGATTTATTAGGACGGGAACGAAAGGATACGTTCACGGACTCACTGAAAAAGACCCCAATCAAGGTAAAGATCACCAGCTGTGAGACCACCAAGAAGGCAAAGTATCGAGCGACGACGGTGCGATCGAGACTGTCAGGTTCCAGGTGTTGAGTATCACGCACCACGGTAGTATATCAAGACACTTACTTGCTGCGCGTCTGAGTGCCTTGGAATTCAGTGATCCACCGCATGATGATGGGTAGGAAGAATCCAAACAAAGCAGAGACTGCCGGCGGCAAGACACCGGAAACAAACGCAAAGGAGGCCGGGGAAGCATGGGACCATCGTTCCAAGAAGCCAACGGATGCAGATACCTACGGCGCGCGTCGAAGAATGTCCAAACCGCAACGATGAGGGATGCGTAACGCACCGAAGACAAGTTTGCAAGAATGGAGATGACGAAGAGTGGGATGGTATTGAAGAAACAGACCAAAACCAACAACAAGAATCCAATCGTCTTGTTGCGAAGCAACGTAGTAGTCGATTTGTTCAGATTGGACCAAATCTAGACCACATGGTGAGTGACGGGTCGAGGTGCAGTGCTTGGGATTTGGGGCTAAAGTGACCCGTGTGCCTTTGGGACGTTTCTTGCGAAGCAGGTTCGCGACGATGTGAGCGTATGCTACCGCAGCCATGGACGCAAATCCGTAATTTTCCGCCTTGCGGGTATCGATCTCCTGCCGATAGTCCTCAATCGCCTTTTCCGTACGTTTGAGCTTCGCACTACGACATGTCAGATCGTCGTCGACCCCGCTAGAATGGACCACACACGTATAAAAGTCTATCGCATCCCTCTTCACGCCGCCCATTCCCATGAACCCGCCGAAACGAATTGTGGGACGTTCCTTGGCAATTCGACCGCCTCTAAGGTACGTTACGAGAACCTGTTCCAGTTCGCGTACTGCCGCGTTGTGGTATTCGATGAGTTCCGGGAGACGCCCGACCTTGCGCCCGACATGCACTGATGTCGTGGGATATGGCACTTGTACGGTCTCGAAGATGGCACGGATCCCTTCGTCGCTCTGGTATTTCCTGGGGACGTCGGTGACGATGAGCGTGCGAGCGTAAAACGACTCGAGGTATTCTGGAGAGCGGAACCACTCCTGGCGGAGACGCAACATGTGCGTCCAATTGTTCCAGATGAAGTACATGACGAGGCCGGTGATGATGTAGGATATGGCCACGTGCGCGAAGAGGTAACTCCCTTGGACGTTGCGGATAGTAAGCATGGAGAGCACGTCGCGGTCTGTGGCATCGATGTGGTTGATGTTGAAAATGGCGTCGATGGGTATGAGCACAGCGCAGACAAGTAGTGCGATGCAGGAGAATAGGACTCGCATCATGCGAGTGAAGCGTAAAAATGTGACGGCGTCGAGACCGAGCTTGTCGAGGAGCTCTGGTTCCTTCGTCCGCCAGAGCGGCGGTAGCCATCCAAAAACGGAGTCGGATATCCGTGGAGGCGACTTGTCCCCGATGTGGTATTTGACTTTGGGCTCGTAGATGACCTATGGTATGGTGGTAGTGTCGAGAGAGCGGAAGAAGCCAAACACGACGCATACTTTGTTCTTGGGGCGTAGGACGTTGAATGCGATCACCGTTGCTAGCTGATGGAAGTTATGGGCGGGTATGCAGTTGCAGAGGGCCGCCAACGTACCGAAACGATGGTCATGAGGGCTACCTGCGAGCCGACTGCAGCGGGCGCCAGCGCTCTTGATGGGTTTTTATCGATGATTGAGCCAATGTCGGCCATGGTGTTGAGAAATTAGACGAGCCGACGGACTCGAGGACTGGAAAATGAGAGTAGGCAGGTCAGTGAGTACAGTTACTGTAGGAAAGAATGAGCCCACGTACGTACGGCTGGGCGGTGCGTGGGCAAAACCGTTGGCTAATTGTTCCCCTCCTGGACGAGAACAATGACGGGCTGCACAACGAGCTGCACAAACTCCGAGTGTCCGACCGTCGCAACAAGGCACCCATGAGGCAAAAATATCACACCATCAGCGTTTTTGTTTCATCTTACACTCGACGCTCTGTGATATGGCAGCCTCGCTCGCATTGCGGCCAGCCTGAGTGCGCTCTGGTCACCGCCGCAGTTGTCGCGGTGATTACCGGCGCGTGATCTCGAGGCGGGTGTTCTGGGTGTCTGATGGGGTCACCTGCAGCCCAGCCATCCGGGGTTGAACTGATCACGGCGCCGAAAAGCTCAACCTGGATCCAGCGTGTGAGTCGAACCACACGTTCCACCTGATGGACCTTGGGGTTTAAAGGTAGGTGACTGATCAGAAAAGAATCGGACGAGGAGGACTGAGTGCGGTCCCCCTTTCAGGTGATTTCAGAGATGAATCGATGGGCTCGCGTTGATATAGGTTTAGAGCGCCCCGCTCTACAGTCCGCGGATCAGTTCTTGGACATTCACTATCGAGATCACCCGCCAGAGCAAGTGAGCTCTCATCGGTTTGGCCCGGATGACCTGCTGATCTTTTTGTACGGTGATGTCCCTGCGAAGACGGGCGGCC
>JBBPSZ010000284.1:0-13379 GCA_038093835.1 Strobilomyces confusus
CATGTCTTCTCGTAGGAGGCGGAACGTGTTATCAAGGTAGTCGGCAATGCGCGTCTCCTTCCCGTTCGGGTCATCGAGTAATGCGGCGTGTCTGAAGAAGGCTTTCCTTGTGCAATGAATTTCGTCTGAAGTGGGAACTACAGCAATCTGACGAAAGTCGATGAAGTCGTTGTCATGGCGACCACCGGGGCCCTCTGGCGCAGAGGCAGCGGAGCTGCTAGATGCAGTGGATAAAATCTCGTTGATGAGGTTCGCAGCTGCCTTGACCTCGGGCTCGCCAGAGTTAATGAGCCTGTCAAAGATGGAAGGTTTCTTGGCGCGGTCACGGTAGCGAGAAGTGTCCTTGTTTTCCATCCTAAGGAGATAAGCAAGGAGGTTGGCGAACACGGATTCGGCATTCTTGTCTAGGTTCCCCTTCTCAAACTCCTCACAGAACTTGTTCCAGAAAATGGGTGGATCGAGGATATGGAGAAGGATGGAGTCGAGTAGATCTCCCGAGTCTTTAGCCCGAAGGAGGTAACTGATTACGCAGGAGCCAAGCCCATTCATGAACTTTGTGCTCAGGTCATAGCGCATAGCCTATTGCACCGCAGAAAGCCTTTTGCTGCTGTCGAATATCTTGCTAACGCATGATACTGGATCCTCTTGCAAAGAAAGACCTTCGAGAAAGAGTGCCTTGTGGCGTTCCACATCTGTTGACCCGCTGAGGATGTCCAGAAAGCGCTTGGTAAGTTGTTGTTTGCGATTCATGCAGTATCGAGTCGAAATGTCGAAGAAATGATGGAACTGGACGTGACGGAAAGGAAGAAACCACCGTTCGAGTCAAGTTCAACTCGGAGCGCTGCGCGGATGTACACACGCTGGACACACAGTGGCACACCCGCGGCGATGGCCGGGGAACTTCGCTGTCCGGATTCGGGTGTGGCAGTATAAAGCACGGATAGTCACTGTGCCACTCACTGACTACTACTGGCATAAGCTCTAACTTTTGAAGATTCCCGAGCATGTATATGCCAGTTGTAGGCTAGCATTGTGGTAGTCTTGCTGTCCCGCGTAGCGATTTGAAAGCTTCATCATCCTCATGTAGTCCAATATCATCGGCGAGAGATATACACTGTGAGTGTTCTCATCTGGTGCAAAGATACTTACCGACTCTTGAGTGAACGATCGATCGGAGAGCCCCTGTCATCTCTAAACCAAGGCCAAATACGCGGTTACAAATGTAAATATAAATAGTATTCCGTTTGAAGACTTCGCGTGTGCCACTTCTGAACTTCATCCATCGATTCTTCTTTCCGGGCTTTCGCGCTCGTCGATTTACTATGCTAGTATCAATGTACCTCCAGCGCAAAAAGTTCAGTAAAATGTTTTCTAGAACGCCAACAATGACCTATTCCTTTCAGTATACGGATCGAGAACACTCGGACTGCGCTACATGCCAAGTTGATTGTTCGATATGAAATGCGAACCGCCTTCGCATCTGTACCCGTTTGCCTGTCTTCTCCACCGAAATCCTGCGGGACAGATTCCCATGTGCTGGAGCTTGCGCTGCATCTCCACCTCCTTCCGCCGTTTTTCATCTTCCTCTTGCTGTTTCTTCCTCAAGGTGGCCGCGGCCCTCTCCCTCGCTGCTCTCACCTCCGCCTCGCGACGGCGCGCTTCTTCGAGCTGACGCTCGATCTCCCGCTGCTTCTCCACGTTGTTCTTGGCCGCGGCCATGGCACGCTCTAGAGCGGCGGCCCGACTTCTTGCCGCTTGCTTCTGCTTCTCGACCTTGCTGAGCTCTTGTTGGAGACTTCGTTCTTCCTCTGCGGCCTTTTGCTTGGCTTCCTCCGCCGCCGCGATGTCTGCTTGCAGTTGGTTCCAAACGGCGTCGGACACGCCCGCGTCCCGTCGCGCGGTCGGGTAGGTCCGTGGCTGCTCCTTGGTTGGCGCTTTCGCGGGCGGGGGAGGCTTTGGGCGCTGTTTGGTCTGGTTGGTGGACGGGTCTTCCCGCGAAGGCTTCTCGGAACCAGATTGCTTGGGCGGCGGCGGCGGCGGCGCGCGTTTTGAAGCCTTGTTTGTCGACATGGACATAGAAGGAGGTGGGGGCGCTGGGCCGTCCATGCTCGCCATCGGCATCGAGCTGGAGGACGGTGCGCTGCGAGCGATGTTTTGTCGGGCTAGCTGCTCTTGTAACATGGATATCATGACGCTCAAGGCGTCTTCAGCCGAGAGCGACTCCGAACTTCCTCCCTCAGCCAGGTTGGCGAAAGCCTTCTGAGTCAATCTCTTCCCGAGCGTCTTGACGTCACGGCCATTGCCCCAGGAAGGTAGGTCAGACATCTGGGTGATCATGTCGCGCATCTCGGCGTTTGTGGATGAACTGTTGTCGCTGAGTTCCGGAACGACGATCTTGTTCTTTCGCAGGTCCTTGTCGAGCAACTCCAGACATTGCTCCGAGGACATGTTCTGGAAGATGATCTCCTCGGAGAAACGACTGGAGAGACCAGGGTTGACCGCCAACAGCTCGTTCATCTGGTGGTCATAGCCAGCCAGGATGATGACGAGCTTGTTCATGAAGCGCTCGTGGGTCATCAGTCCTACGATCTCCTCCATCGCTTCTTTCGCAAAGTGACCTTCGCTCAATCGGTACGCTTCGTCGATGAAGAGCACCTTGCCGAGCGCTTTCTCGAACACCCCCTTGGTTTTCGGTCCCGTTTGCCCGACGTACTGTCCGACCAAATCGGTCGCCGAGCACTCGACCACTTCTTTGGAGGCCAGGAAACCCATGTCGTAGTACACCTGGCCCAGCTTCCGGGCCGTCGTTGTCTTTCCCGTGCCTATGTCGCGTAAATGAAGTATCGATGGCCGACTGACGACCACCTACCTGGCGGCCCCTTGAACACAAAGTTACTCGGGATCTGGGTGCGCATATCGAGACCCTTTTCCTTCATCGCCCTGGCAATTTTTTGGTACCTATCGAGCTTCTTCACGACTTCATCGCACCCAACGACGTCCGCGAACATCTTGGCGAGGTTCGCGGACGCGTTCTCAGCTCTGTCGAAATCGGGATCGACGTCTTGAGGCTCGAATACGACGTCCGCTCTTTGGGACGCGGGAACGGACGCCATACGTTTCTGATACCGCGCTTTGGCCTGTCCCAGAAGATTTTCGACCTCTCCTGCGTTGCCAAAGTTGGGACGGTTCTTCATTCGACTGAGCAGCTCGCGCGCCACTTCCTTCGCGTCGTCCGTGGCCGATAGATCTTGGTCTTTGAGCTTGTATTCCAAGATCTTCATGAGTTGAGGTTCCGTGAAATCATCAAACGTGAACGCGTTCTCAATGGCGAATCGTCGGGCGAGGCCGGGATTAACGTTCTAGGGTCAAACGTCAGATTTTTGGATAACAGACATGTGGGGATGTTACCTGGAACATCTCTTCCATCTGGTCCTTGTATCCGAGAAGAAGGACACAGCGATCTTCGCCGGGGACGCTTTGGATCTCGGCGACCATCGTGTCGATGACCGAGGTTTTGTATGGATCCGTCGCGTTTTTGCTGTACAACATATAGGCCTAGATGTGCTCGAGCGACTTGGTCGGTGGAGACAAATGGAGTCCCGTACCTCATCGATGACAAGCACCTTCCCCCGTGTACTCTCCAAAATAGATTTGGTGTTCTTCTCTGATTCACCCAAGTGAGCGCCGACAAAGTCTGCCGGATTCTTGACGACCACTGGCGTGAGGGAATCTTAGGCCCGCGATCATACGACACAAAATGAACTCGTCGCCTCACCTTCACCGTTGCTCAGCATACCGAGGTCCGCGAGGATCTGACCGTATAGCTTGGCGACCGTCGTCTTCCCCGTACCCGGCGACCCAAGGAAAACCCGGTTGAACGAGATCATCATTGGCTCTTTCTCAACGAGCTCTCGCTGATAGTTCGTCTCCAACTGCACGAAGAGATTGCGCACCGACTCCTTGACAGACTCGAGCCCGATGAGCCCCTGAAGCTTCGCCCACGGCGCGCTGTTGGGCAGAACTTTGGACGGATCGGGTCCGATAAGGTCTTCCTTGGTGAGAAGGAAGTCGTCCACCTGCTTTCCAGAGCTGCGCTCATTCTCCACGCGCTCGGCCTGGCGTTCGCGGATCTTGGCGAACATGTTCTGCAGCGCGCGGGCGTTTCCGAATCCAGGAGTGCCCCTTCCGCGACCCAAGCGCCTGACGGCGATGCGAGCGTACAGACCGTTGACGCCGTCTTCGACATTCATGCGACCATTGTAGCGCTTGTGGACGAGGTCCTCCAGCATCGACAACAGCTCCTTGTCAGTGTAGTCTGTGAACGTGAGTTGATGAGGGACGCGGCTCGGCAGCCCGGGATTGTGTTCGAAAAACTTCTCCATCTGCTTGCTGTACCCGGCGAGAATGAATACGAGGGTTCCAACTCTGTTTTCCATCTCTGCAAGAAGGAAATCCAAGACTTGTTTGCCGGACTGATCGTGCTCGCTGACGAGCTGGTAGGCCTCGTCGATAAATATGGCACCGCCGCCAGCTTTCAGCGCGTCATCGATCATCTTTTGCGCGCCTCTCACTCCTTCAAAGGAGAGCTTGGACCCCGTGGTCTCCAGGAACGCGTTACCTGGGAGCGCCTTGACGGATTCGAGGAACTGAGCGTACAGCCTCGCGACCGTCGTTTTTCCTGTAAGGTCGGATCAGTGGCCCGGCTTTCACATTACGCCTCGCGTCGCACCTGTGCCAGGGTTCCCAAGTAAGACAAGATTGTTACGTTCCTTGTCGATCGGTAGGCCTTGACGACGCATGGTGTCGAGGCTACCTTTGATTCGCAGGATCTTCTCTTTGACTTGCTCGAGTCCGGTCATATCCATGATCTTGTCGATGGCGTCGTTCTGTGCCCCGTCTACGCGCTTCTGATGTTCCCATTTGTCTCTGGCAGGGGACGGAAACAAGGGACGAGGCGGCGCGTTGGAGGCAGTTGGCGAGGGACCGTTTGCAGCACCTTCGAACGGATCCCGAGGTGCCGCGTTTGCCTCCGCGGCTGCCTTCTTCGCTTTTTTCGCCGCGTTCTCGGCATCAATCTCTTGTTTCGCGTCTTCGATCTCCTTCTCCTTTTGCTTTATCTCGTCCTCCCTATCCTTTTGTGTTTGGAAGTCGTTGAGAGCCTCTTGCTGGTACTGCAACTTCGCCTGGAGTTCGATCATCTTCATGTCATGCTCGCGTTGGGCTTTTTCGCGGTCTTCCTGAGCCTTCATGTCCTTCGCGGCCTGCTTCTCCAGACGTTTGGCAAGACGATCGCACGACGAACATGACGCTGGTCGGTTTTGATGGCACTTCCAAGACATTGTGTGCGTACCAGCGGGACACTTTTCCTGGAATAGGTGCATACACTGCATGGTGGAATGTACATTAGGCTGACCGGGGGCGGATCGCAGCGGATGACATTTCCTTGGACACGTGTGTAACTGACACTGCAAAAGTGCGCCGCTATCCAGGGAATGAGTGGAATCAAGTACTAAAAGAAGTTGAAGCTTACCAAGGCTCAGTGCATCCTCCGTCTGGGCATTGGTAATCAAATTCCGTGGGCTGTCCTAGGGTTGCGGTCCTGGAGGGATGCTTCTCACACTTGATCGGAAAACCATCGTGGACATATCGTCCCTTGTCCAGCATCGAAAAAAACTTTTCCCAGAGTTTACCTCCTTTCTTGGACTTCTGGAAGGTGTGCGAATTGCCGATCAGTATCAATCCGTCTCGTGCACGAGAGAGAAGAACGTTAAGACGTTGTGGGGAGTACATGAATCCGATGCTATTCTCAGCGTTCGACCGAGTCAAACTTGCGACAACGATGTTGCTTTCTTCTCCCTGGTAGTTATCTATCGCGTTGGTTACATGCAAAGAACGCTATAAGTGTGCGAAAATCTCACCGATTGTCGCCAATCGCACTCCAGGCTGGTGAGCTTTCGTGGCTGCTTGTCCTAGTAACCCAACCCTTTGCAAGTCATTTGCGTCCAAGTCGTTCAGAACTGGGTCATGGTCGGCCTGCATTGCCTGCCGAAGCTTGAACAATTGACCCAAATATGGGGTCAGGATGACCATGTCTGAACTCTTGTATCCTTGTTGCTTGAGATAGCGTATGATTTTGAGGACCATCTCGGCCTCGTACGTGTTCTGCTTCGATGACGTGGACTCCGCGTCTCGGCGATCCGCGATGCGCGTTTCTTCGTCCTCTGGGTGGTTGTGATTGATGAAGATGACATTCGACTGAACGCCACGGATATCGGGCCTATTGCGTGTGCTTGGGTGATCGATGAGTTCGGGATAAGTCAGGTCCCGCACGAACGCGGAAATCTCAGGCCTCATGCGGTGTTGCGTCGTCAGGGTTTGATGGGGGAACTCCTTCAATACGAGCCGTTCGAAGAGAGACCTATTAAGATCAAACCCTTCTCCTTTCTCGACCGTCAGCTGATAATTGTTGACTTTCGGACGAAGTTGTCTGCAGTGGTATGAGTACTTGAGGCGAAACGGACGACACGAGAGTGATACGTACTTGTGATCACCGATGAGAATCATTTGCTTGGTCCTTTCGTTTAACGCCGTTAGGATGTGACTTTCCATGATTTCTCCAGCTTCTTCGACAAGGAGCACATCCGGACAAAGCCCGGCGAGATCTCCGACGTACTTGGCAGCCCCTGTAGTCGTACAGCCAATAATTCTCTTCCGCTTCAAGATGGCTACCGTAGAAGTACTATATCTGTGATTCAGCTCGTCTTGAACAGCGTTGTAGTCCCTTCCGACGTTGCAGATATCCTCGACAAGACTCCTTACGACCTCTCCTTTCCATTTGGCATACCGAGCGTGGCGAGAAGGCGTGTCCATGCTCCAAATCTCGGCCGCGTTACAAACGTCAGGGTGGTCCTTGAACACACCAGCCCCGGACCCTTTCAGCCATTGCGATAAGAGATAATCTTGCCGTATGGGTTTTCCATTCTTTCCCACGATCTGAGACCCATCAGGCGCTGACGGAACCTGAAACGCGTCCCAAAAATCAGGGTCTTCAAACTCCATGTAGGTAATAATGTCGTCGAGCGAGATCTTGTGGTCTGCTTGCGCCAGCGCTTTGAAAGAAGCTTGTAGACGTGCAACAAGAAAGGCAGATCTAGACTTGGCTTGCTGGGTGAGGGTCCACTCCGCTGTAGAGCACGGGACCTTGATGCGTTCCTGGGACTGCAGCGAGAGATGCTGCACGCTCGCACTTCCACGTCCACCGATACGAACAATCGAGTCGGCAGCGATGCCGGTGCCGGTGAGGTCCTCAAGAAACTGGTCAAGTGCGTGGTTGGTATAGCACACGACAAGGATTGTCTGAGGAGTGTGATCATGGATTGCTTTAGCGAGAAGCGCCCCAATGAAGGACTTTCCAGTACCTAACGTACGACATAGGCGGTGATAAGTATATGATTATATGGCAGATTACTAGTTCCCACCTGGAGGACCCTGGATCAATGCTACGCGCTGGCGTAGGCCAGCGAGGAGTGATTCTGCTTGAGACCGATCAAGTCGAACCGACTTGGAAATCGTAAGGATTGATTGGAGATCTGTGGAGGAATCCTGTGAGAGTGCTCGGACCACCTGGGCAGCCTGTGTAGAGGTTGATCGGAGCGTCTGCCCGTCCTTCCAAAACAACAACTCTTCCGACAGAGGCACGAGTTGCATGTTCTTGAGCGCCTTGAGAACAGGCTCATAAGCGAACAAGGCTGTATCAATCTGAAGGAGTTGCATGTGCTGTGAGGAGGTTAAACGAATGAGTGCTTTGGACGTGCTAGCTTCGCCTTCCAGCTGAAGAACAATAGCAGGGGGGATTTGTGCGAGTAGATCGTCTACGCGCAGAATGGTAGCGAAGCAGACAATATCTTTGTCTGCGATAAGACAGGCGAGTGATTGGTTCCTGAGGATCTTGAACCCCGCCGGATCATCTGAAAGAAACTACTTCCTATCCGCGACGTCCTTCATCGTTTGGAGCTGCGGGAAGTCGTGATGGCATTGGAGCACGAGTCCCCAACGGGAGCCTCTGTCTTGCGAGCCGGTGTACACGTCCACCACGGACAAGCCGTTAATGTGGAGACCACGATGCCGGCCGGGCTTCTTCTTCAGAGCAATTTGGAGCTCCTCGCGCATGTCATGGATCATGTCTTCCCTGAGCATACGAAAAGTGTTGTCAAGATAATCCGCGGCGCGAGTACTGGATGTTTCTGGATCTTCCAGAACAGAAGCAGGTCGGATAAACGGTGGCTGGGTGGTGAGAATCTCGTCGGCCGTAGGGAGAACGGCAATATCACGGAAACATGAGAAGTCGTTATCGTGTCGACCTCCTGGCCCAGATGAACCAGCAGGCGTACCGCCGGAAGCAAACGCGTCAAGGATGTATTTGATATGGTGGGCGATCTCGCGCACTTCATGCTCCGAGGACTCGAGTAGCTTGTTGAGAACAGATGGTTTCGAGGCGAGATCCCTGTAGGAAGAGGCGTCCCTGTCCTTGAGAACAATAAGCCTGTCTAAAAGTCTTGCGAAGACGAGCTGAGCCCGCTCGGAGATGGCTCCCGTCTCAAAAGCCTGTGCGAAGGCCGACCAAAAGAATGGTGGTTCCACGATAGCGATGAGGATGTGGTCTAGCACGCCTCCGCCAAGATCTGTGGCACAGAGCAGGTACTCGAGGGTGCTTGTGGCGAGACCGTCAAAGAACTGGATGGAGAGGTCGAAGCGCATGGCGTGTTGAATGGCGGATAGACCTTGTGGGCTAGAAATAAGATGGTCCACACACTTCGCGGTGTCTTCCTGGGCGCAAGTTGCCTCGAGGAAGAGGCGAAAGTTGCGAGGGTCCACGGTGACTCGGCCATGCAGAACGTCATGAAAACGTTTGTTGAGCTGTTTGGCGCGGGCCTCGTTCATATGGGGAGTTTTGAAGGGGATATTACTTGGAGACGCAAGGCGAGGAATGTGGTGGTGGTACACAGGAAGATGTTGGTGAATGGAAGTTCAACGAGCGCCAGACTCGATGGGGCAAGTCTCCGGTCTACTCTCGGATGCACGCCACGTATCAGGATGCAAATCGTTCTGCGAATTCAACTGGAGCCAGCAAGGATGCGAACACTCATGGCAGTGGCACGACCCTGCGTCCTCCCATGATTACGACCGCTCCGCATACGACGAAACTGCCCGAATCCACAGTGGACTGTGAAATAGTTCGTGATAAAATGCATGCATAGCACGTCTCGGGGGTGACCCCCAGGGTGTGCAAAACCAGCATTGTAGCACGAGCTATTTTACGGCGCGCCCATTGCCAGTGTTGCCGTATTCAGCCATGCCACGGTTAACTCTCTAAGATCTGGAGCAATGTCGCGAACGTTGATATGCATGGTGCTGAACAATCGATTCGAAAGGGCGCAGGAGAAACAATTACACAAATAATAGCAAACAAACGAACCAATGGTTCGGCGTCTTTGGATGGACTCGGAGCCGGCGAGAATGCGCAGTCATCTACTGCTTCTGCACGGTGCAGTGAACGTCAACCCCGAAAGACAGAAGTCTGTGCATCGAGCATGCTGAGTATTGACCCGGCAGCCGTGGTTGCCGTCACTGCGGCAGTTTCCGCTGCCTTTGCGTCTGTCCTCTGGCGCAGAAAACGTCGGTTGACGTCCCGGAAAGGATATACGCTTCCTCCTGGTCCTCCGACCCCTTGGTTCTGGGCCAGTGCCGCGCCAATTGTCAAGTCAGACTGTATTTACTTTTTTTCGGTTGCACGACTGATTGATTTTTCTTCAGTATCAGCGAAACGTTCGTCGAGTGGGCTAACGTGTATGGTCCAGTAATCACGCTTCGTCGTGGTGGTGAAATTGCCATCGTGATCACGCGAGTCGATGTAAGGTGGAATTTCACTTCGCTTTCGACAGTTAATGCCTTTCTTCGCAGGCAGCAACTGAAATAATGGAAAAGGAGGGCAGTGCACTCGCAGACCGCCCTCCGATGATCGCTGCCAACGAGCTTCTCTCTGGAGGAAAACGGATCTCACTGACACCCAGCGGCGAGCGATTCCGTCGTCTCCGGAAGGCTGTACACACGCATTTTCAAGCTAGGGCCGTAGAAAGATATGAAGACATACAATTCGAACAAGCGATGAAATTCCTGCTTGACATTTTCGATGACCCCGGAAACCATCAAAAACATACGCATGGGTGCGTTGCAGCGCATTTTCTGTGGATATTATATGACGCTTGTGTATTCTACTCTAGGTATTCAACATCTGTCATCCTGCGTGTTACGTATGGCAAGTCGAGTTCCACTTCGACTGATGATCCAGATTTTGTTGGGGTAAAACAAGTCGTCGCACACTTTATCGAAGGGATGCGACCTGGCGCATACCTCGTGGATCGCTTTGCTTGGTTGAAATACGTCCCTGGATACGGAAAGCGTCTAAAAGGATATCATGATTCTGATCTCAAATTTTACAGGGCTCAATTGAGCCGCGTGGAACATATGATAGTGAACCATATCTCCTCGCACAAATCAAACGTAGCTGACAAAAATGCCTCTGACGGCGTCCGTCCATCTTTCGCAAGAACGCTGCTAGAGAGTGTCCATGACCATCAGTTATCTTTTGACGAGATGGCCTTCCTTGCTGGAACGATCTTCGAAGCTGGTTCTGACACGGTATGTCAATAGCCTTGATTCGTCACGGATCAACTGAGCAGAAAATAGACGGCCGATGCAATTATTGCGATGACGATGGCTGCAGCCTGCTTCCCTGGGGCACAACAGCGGGTGCAAGAAGAGTTGGATACAGTTGTCGGGCTGGACAGACGTATGTTCTTCCGTTCTCGTGTAGCATTGTCAGTTCATCTCCGCCCTCAGTACCAAGCTGGAGCGACTGGGACGCTCTCCCTCAACTACATGCTTTTATCTCGGAGGCGCTCCGCTGGAGGCCCATTACACCCATTGGTGAATACTTTCATTTTTCCATTGATTCCATGGTTTGACGATTTCAATTTCCATAGGATTCGAGCACCGATCAACGAGGGATATTATATGGGTGCGACATCTCACCATTAAACATGAACTCTCAATGAACGTGACGACGGCCACAGAAAGGCTACTGTATCCCCTCTGGAACGACGGTGACGGGAAACCAATGGTACGTTGACTTTACCATCAGCTCTTATTAAGTGACTGACACACGTCTTGTCCGACTAGGGCGATTAGCCGGGATCCCGTCGCGTTCCCCGATCCCGAAAAATTCGACCCTCAACGCTGGCTCGACGCGGACGGTCAGTTACGCAAAGACGTGGAATGCTACGCGTTCGGCTTCGGTCGAAGGTACGTGCGCCTTCCTGAGCCTTGCTTTTTTCCGTTCAGAACTCACACGACGGGTCAGAATCTGCCCAGGAATGCACTTTGCGAACCGTTCAATCTTCATCGCGCTTGTGTTACTCCTCTGGACGTTCCGGATTGTCGAACGTCCTGACGCGCCTATAGATACCACGCCGGATAAGGACAACGTCGTGGCGCACCTGGCGCGCTTCGAGATCGACTTCGTGCCTCGCGTCGCAGAGGCGCGTCTGAGAGAGATGATAGATATATGAAGCACGTCGAGGTATTGTCCAAACGATGTTGTCATTCCTGATGACCGAGTTTGTAGTTGTATGTGTTTCTTCCATTCAGTGTACAAATCAAATTGCCAGTACCCTCTCCAGTTCCGTCGTCAGTCCTTTCCGTGGTAATATAAGCCTAAACCACTAAGTTTCTTGAGCTCGCGGGCAACTTGATACATGACTTGATTTACATGACTATAGCCGATATGTGAAGCGTAGTGAATACTGTACAGTTTACGACTCACTCAGCCAGAATTACCATGGTCACTAGCAATGATCACAACCGATAGTTCCAGCAGCAACTTCCTGCCACTGCCAGTCGTGCATCGGGAGGTGTGTGGTTTTTCCTTTCAGGTTCCCTTGAACCTCTTTCGCCTTCCTCACCTCTTGTTTTTGCTTTTCAGCTTCACATTTCTTTCTCATTTCCTCTCGCTTCCTCTTCTTCTCAGCCCGTTTGCTACTCTTCTTTTCGTGTCGTTTGCTGTCATCCACCTACTGATCTTCCCCTTGGTTCCAGAGCACATACTGCTCGTTAAGGGTATTCACAGGTTCCGCAGTGCCCTCGACTCGTGGCTTGGGCTCCAACTCAGCCATCTCGCGATCATGTTTGATGTCTTGATCTTCCTCATTTCCCTGCAGTTGCCAGTGCTCGGACGCCTGCCACCACTGTGGAGTTTCCATGATGCATCCGCCCTCAGCAACAGCCTGGTGGACGGAGGGTTGGCCTCCCCGCCTTCGGCAAGTAGCTTCCCGGAGTCGCTTGGTCTGTTCCCCTCTACTCCTCATCTGTTGCTCGAAAACCCTCTGCTGTTTCTCTTCATGTCTCTTGGCAGTTGCTTCCTGTATCTGTCTGATAAGTTGTTCCTCTCGCGCCCTCATGCCTTCCTCCCTCATTCTCTGCTCTTCTTCCTCCAATCTCTTGCTTGTAGCTTCTCGGAGCCGCTCGGTCTGTTCTCCTCGTCTTCTTTTAGCTTCTTCCTGTCTCTGGCGTTCTGCCTCTTCAAACCTCCTGCATGTGGCTTTCTGAAGTCGTATCCTCTGCTTCTCCCGGCTCCTCAACTCCTCCTCTTGTCTCCTACGTTCTTTCTCTTCTCGTCTCCTACAGGCTGCTTCCCTGAGTTTTTCTGTCTGCTCCTCTCGCTTTCTTTTCTCATGCTCTTGTTTCTCGTGCTCCTCTTGTTCCCTGAGGGCAGCTTCCTGGAGCCGTCTCACCTCTTCCTCTCGCATTCTTATGCCTTCTTCTCGTCTTCTGCATTCCTCCTCCATCTGGCGAGCAGATAGGACTTCTCGCTCCCTCTTCTCTTGCTCGCGCTGCATTTTCCTTTCCATTCGACTCCTCTTTTCCTGCTGCTTCCTCTGCTTTTCCTCCCGTTTCTTACTCTCTTCCTCTCGTCTCATTTGTTCTTCCTCCATCTTCCTCTTCAGTTCCTCCTGCTTACGTTTCTCTTCCTGGCGTTTCTCTTCCTCCTCGGCTTCTTCACGATCCCGCTGCAGTTCAGCCTCAAGCTCAGCCATCCGACGTCGATGTTCAGCTTCAGCTTCCTCGCGCTTCCGTTGCAGCTCGAGCGCCTCTCGAGCGATCTCTTCCAGTCGTCTGGCTTCCTCGGCGCACGCCGGACAGTCAGATGGCGGTCCAGAGCGACATTTCCAAACAAGCCTATGATGCCCCGCCGGACACGTCGCGCTCATCTTCTCCCTGCACTGCGACGCGTCGTGCAGGCCCAGGAGCGCAGACGGTCGACG
>JBBPSZ010000285.1:0-13376 GCA_038093835.1 Strobilomyces confusus
CTCCTCCCCTAAGAAGTACATCTGCAACGGGCCGTTTCCCGCTTTGTCGTTTCGCAGAGCTGCGTACCGATAGGCGCTGAATGCACCAGGTAACACAGTGATGTATCCGAATACGCTCTCCAAAGGTTTATCCAAGATGTTAGACATCTTATACTCGAAGTTTTGCGCTGCGATAAGCGGATTAAGCAGGTGTCGTCCGTACTGGCCTCTATGCGCGACGACCTCTCCACACGCCCCACCCACGTTAGGATGGACATCGAAAGCCTTCCACAGATGATATATGGAAGTAGGACCTGGCACCGTTCCAACGTCGAGGAGAATACAAATGTTGGGTTTCAGGATGCGCCCAAAAGCGTTGAAGAACCAGCGGTGGGAGTTGATCTTCTTTTGATTCTGTTCCTTCAGACAGAAGATCAGCTGAACGGGGACTGTATCTTTCTCCTCCACCTTCAGCAAGGATGAGAGGATGCCAGAGACTGCAAAGTGTCAAGATCTATCACATGTAACAGGTACAATACTCACCATGAGCGGTATATTCATATATATGAGCAGTCACGGGCTTTCCGCTGACCATACTCTTTTGACCCCATCAGCGCAGTCACAACGATCATCAAACGCACACACCTTGGCAACCCCTTCTTGATATACACCCATCGTGGCCAGGATGTCCAAGGTCCGAGGGTGGATCTTCTGACGCCCATCAGCGATGATGCAGATGACGACCTTCTTCCACCCCTCCTTTCCCCATCTCGTACTCCGGCCCCGTCTACACAGATGGGCGATATTCTTGACGACACCCGCCATCGTTCGACGCAGCAGTTTGTCTGATTCGTTGTACACCGTGATGGCGATGAACAACTCCGTCTGGCGCGGCGGATCGTAATGAGTCTGCCTCAGGTCAAACCCCTCGTCTGCGAAGGCGTTCGGATCGCACGTCGCCGCCGAGTATCGCATGTGCGAAAACTCCCGATGCCCGCGAAACAAGGTTTGCTCGAGTAATTTCCAAGGCACGGGAGAGTCGAGGACAAAGTTACCGCGGATCAACTGGATCGTTTTGAGTGCCTTATTTCGTCGCGGAGCGCCTTGTGGTATGACGATGTTGCTCTCGGATGGAGCACCATTAATACTAGAGTGGTAGCCACCGTCGATGACCGTGCTCGCTCTGAGACTGTCTCTTTGAAGAAAAGAAACGTCGCCTGCATGGCTGTTTCGTGAAGCGCGGTCGAAGTGCCGTGAACCAGAAGCGTAGGCCAGTTGCTCTTCGCATGCGTTGCACACTGGATACGGCAGGGATGAAGCTACTGAGATTGTGGAGTACGCATCTCGGAGGTACAGATCGCACGGGACGGTGACGAACGAGGATCTGGAAGATGGTAGATGGTGCTGTCGGATGGGATTGTACTGATCGACTTCATGTCGTTCCGATAAACTGTGTTGCGAGTAGTGTTGATCATACGGGTCCGTTACAGCGAGTTGCGTTGCGTAAAGGCTGTATCCGTCGTTATAGTGGCCATGCTGTGCTTCGTCCGCCTTGGCGTCATTGAGCGAATTGTAGACATGAAGCTGGAATCTAACTTACTTCAGAGTGATTCAACATGTCTGGGTGTTCGAATTCGTCGTACTGCAAGCACAAGTTATACAAAAGCTGAAATGGCGGGGGCAGTGGCTCTCATTATACCTTGCAAAGCCTTGCCAGGCAACTCTGTCGGGTGCCTCAGCCACCTATCAGAAATCTTGGACTGCCATCCATTCCAGACGCTCTGCAAATGGCGCCGGTGAGCAAGACGACTGTAATGAACTTCATGTGTTCGGCAGAAGCGTAGTGATGACCTACGGACACGTGATTTGTTGGCTGCAAGTCCGACCCAGCGTGCCGGGAGGGAGACAGTAGATGCTAGCGATCAATCAAACGAGCGTCTGTGACAATTGATCTCATGAAAAAAAGAAGCACAGCGTGGCACGTGCTAAACCTTACCTTCCGCGATCAGACATGTAATTGAAGCCGAAGTCTCCTAATCCCAATGCACGGGCAAAGTACCGGGAGCATGTGAACACGTTAGAAGCTTTTGGTTGTAAGCCGAGCCAATGAATTTGCTTGCATACCTTTTAACTGAGTTACCAGGACTATGCTTGGATTCTCTCATAGGGGTTGTCTTCACAGCCATGAGATCCGGTATCGTCTTGTGCTACCTCCCTGGGCTTCCGCGCCCTCCGCTGCCATCGAACACAGCTCATCGCTCGTTTAATCGCAGGCTGCAGCTCGTCCTGGATGGTTTGGAATGGCGAACGAATGCCGTTAGCTACCTATTTGCGTGTTGATGTGTTACGCACTGATGAGGTCCGTGACCTTGACGAGCTTTCGCACTGGTATGCCAATTATCCTTCTCTCCCCGGGCTTCACCGACGACGCCACAGCATGTTCCGCCATCCTCATCCTTGGCCGGCGCATGATTGTACAGCATGACAGGTTTTCTTCGATCCCTGTGCGCGCCCAAAGAAGTCGCATCGCGCCACATCTACACTCAAACTCGAGCGCGGTTCTGGAGACGAGGCAGTCGAACTCATGCCTCAAAAGCATCCGATGAGAGTCCCGCTTTCCCCTCGCAGTCCTCGGCGGAGGAGAGGCGGAGATGCAGAACCACCTTAAGTTCGCTTCCATTGTAGAATTATGTTGCAGCGCCAGGTGTAGCACATTCTTCGAAATTGAAGGTGTCGTAATGACATGCATCTGGCCAGTGGACAGGTAGTGCTGGACCGGAAGGACAGCGCGAGGCGGTCACTGCAAAAGCTATCCCATTACGCCATCTTCCAAGAAGTCAGAATGACGTACTTTCCAAGTGAGGGCGATACCACCATATGTATCCGCTCACAGCAACATCGATTCTCCAATCTCGATACCTCACATGTATGCATTTTACCAAAGTTTTCGCCTCTGTTGGCCCACCATTCTGGTCAGGAACAAGATGAGTGAATCAACCAAACATCAACTAGAATCTCGTCATATAGCCTGGATACCGACTCACCTCTACCTCGCACGGTCCAAGGCAGTCATACTAGCGAAACCCTTCCGTACTCACATGCGCGGCCGCCCTGTGGAACGATGTCAGATCAACGATCGCTGCGCGCCGAATGACGCCTGCTGCATCCAGCCTGTGAGGCGCCACTCACAACTGACCCCCGGATCATCGCGGCTGTTGCCCCTTCGTAGCGCCTGAACAGGACTATCACAGGGGCGAGATCGAGAGGTGCCGGTGATGTGCCAAAGAATGGTGGCTGATTACTGCGTCAGTTTGTCTTTCGAAGTAGCTTCATTATCCGATGCAGCCCAGCTTCAAACGCGGCGCATATATACGGAGTCCGTCGCATGTCTCGAGACACCCCAGGGAAAATGCCGATGATTGTGGGCCGATTGGCACGAAACATGGGCCTGGTATCCCATGAAAAAGCTGTTCTAGTCCTCCGGGAATCATTCCGTGGTTCTGTAGGCCCATCGACGAGGCCGTGATGATTTCGCAGTGAGAGTCGGCTCGCACCAACGTGCCGTGACGTGTGACATTCCCAAGATCCGGGTCGAAGGCGGCTCGACGATGGCGCTCGACCCCCAGAAATGGCAGTCCTGAAATTATCTAGTCTATCTTTCACTTTTCTACAAGTCCATCATGAGCGTACGATGTCCAATTACGAGCGTTACCTAGCAGCCGGGGCTAACCACATGATATCAGACCAAGGAAGACTAGGCGTAAGAAGCGTCAGTGGACAAGCCACGATCAAAATCATCCGAGGCGCTCGGGGTAATTAAAGCAAGACGTCACAAATCCCCAACACCAATCAGCGCGGATCTCGAGCGAAATCCAACGTGGAAGCCGGGCGACACACTACCATTGACCTCGTCGATTATTCTCCCGCAAACAGACGCACGGCCAAGTAAGTTGTAGACCCGACGAAACGAATGACTGTGGGAATTCTTAGTATGCCTCTGCATCACTGGATGGCGAGATCGCTTACATGCTAGTCCTGCCACGGAGAACAAGAGAAAGGACATGTACCCGTTCACAACCGCTGAGGCATCCCCACTCTTCGGACTTGGCGTCGCAGAACTATGCCAAACGTAATGAGCCGATGCCAAGGAAGTAAAGAACAAAAAACGTACACAACAACGGCGGCAAGCAAAGCCTACGTGGATGTGTCAGTGACCGAAACAGTACATGGGTAGAAATGAAGACAAACATTGCTCAACGTCCAAACCAACAGCACCTACAACAAACGAGTCAGTCGTGATCTCCAAAGCCGAGGTCGTCATGACTCGCGTTTGTACGAAAGGTCTTGTAGTAGTCCTCCTGTTGCGTCGTCGGGTCCACTTTTGGTTCCGCTTTGGGCGGTTTCGTAGACAAGACGTGTATCGCGTCCTCGTAGGCAGCATTGATATCCGTCTCCGCAGTGGGTACAGCGACTTCGACTTCGTTCTTATTCGGACCTTTACCCGCAGTAACGACTCCGAGGTCAGTCGAGACCTTGTTGTCACCTTTTGTACCCCACGACACATCGTGAACGTTAGCAAACTGAAGTGAAGATAAGTGGCCCGACTTTGAAAAACCAAGCGGAACGGACGTACAGCGTACACGTTCAAGACCGCAATATACGACGGTGCCATCAGGAGGTATTGCAGGAAAGAGGTGACCATGTGCCATGGTTCAAACTAGATCATCGTCAGCCATCTCAACAAGCTATATGGAGGACATAGACATACGAATAAAAGCGACGAGACGATATAAAGGCCGAGGGTAGCTGCCAGCGACAGGACAATGTTTCGGAAGATGGTGTTCTTAAAGAAATCAGCGACTGTGACAGCACGACCCTCCGACTTGGCAACGCCCTCAATACCCTTATAGGCAAGGAGAAACGCTGAAGTCTGTCACCCGAATACCAGATAGTCAACACGAGTCCACCATTAGAAAGAATTACGAGACAGACCGTCATGTAAATGGTAATCAGAGCGAACCCTATAAAAGCCAGGGTATATGCCCATTTGGCACCTTGAGGTCTATTGCCCATCGAAAGCACGAAACAGGTGATAAGAAGCCCGAGGTAAAAGTAGTGGAGAATCAAGTTCAAGTAATGCAAACTCGGGACATAGGCCTCCAGTGCATTAGTGAGGATGACAAAAGCGATATAATAGTTGCCCTGACGCAGTTCCGACGTTAAAAAGCCGGTTGACCTGAGAATGAGATAACACTTACGAGGGCGAACCAAGAGAATATCAGGTTGTACAGTTGGTAGAACATTTCAACATGTATCCAAAACTTGCGAATGAACGAGTGTGACGACCGATAGATATAGTGGAAATGAAAGGTACTGTGTACCGCGGCGAAGAACGATCCGTTGAGCCAACGGCGACGTTGTGATATCAGCTCAGGAACCTGATCAGGGACATCCGTGACAGCGTAAGCTGACTTGACATAGTGCAGGATCCATGATCCTCCGCGCTTCGAGACCAGCTCCCAACACAATATCTGACGTACCGTGAGCGACTGGATCGCAACAAAATGGGCCACTCACCCGATCTTCGGCAAGATACATGTTGGCAGTGAAAATGTCCGCGCCAGCGCCGTGCATCTTCTCACCTAAAAAGTACTTCTGCAAAGGGCCTTCCCCCTTAGCGTCATTTTGCAGAGCGATATAGCGATATGCGCTGAATGCACCAGGCAACACGGTAATATATCCAAACACACTCTCCAGGGGTTTATCCAAGATATTGGACATCTTGTATTCGAAGTTTTGTGCTGCGACAAGCGGGTTCAGGAGGTATTGTCCAAATTTGCCCTTGAGCGCCACAATCTCTCCGCAGGCCCCACCGACGTTGGAATTGATATCAAAGGCTTTCCAGAGATGGTATATTGAAGTGGGGCCGGGCATAGTACCAACGTCGAGGAGGACACAGACATTGGGTTGTAAGATGGGTCCAAAAGCGTTAAAGAACCAGCGATGAGAGTTAATCTTTTTCTGGTTCTTCTCTTTGAGGCAGAAGATGAGCTGGACGGGTATCACACCCTTCTCGGCACCTTCAATCTTCATTGAAGGCGTCACGGAGACTGCAACACATTAGAACACATACTATTGCAAGCGTACAGACTTACTCTGCGTGGTATACTCGTAGATGTGGGCCGCTACGGGTTTCCCGTTTACGATATTCTTCGCGCTTATCAGTAGAGCTCATTCAGCGACCAGATGCACGCACCTTGGCTACCCCCTCTTGATATGCACCCATGGTAGCGATGACACTCAACGTCCGGGAGTTGATCTTTTGACGCCCGTCGCTGACGATGCAAATCACCACCTTTTTCCACCCTTCCTTGCCCCACGTCTTGCTCCGGTCCCGTTTACACAAATGAGCGATGTTCTTGATGACGCCATGCATCGATCGGCAGAACAGCTCCTCGTCCTCGTTGTACATCGTCATGACGATGAACAATTCCGTGCGACGCGGCGGGTCGTAATGGACCTGCCTCAGCGTGAACCCAGAGTCCTTGAAGTCGTTTGGATCGCACGTCGCCGCTGAATACCGCATGTGCGTAAACTCCCGCTCGTTGCGCAGCGCACACATGTCCAGCAACTTCGAGGGCACGGCGGAGTCGAGGACGAAGTTGCCGTGGAAGAGCTCGACCTTCTTGAGCGTCTTGTACCGTCTGGGGACGCGTTGGGGTATCCGTCCGTAACGAATGTTGGTCTCGGGTTGCTGCTCGTCGGCGTCTGCGACGTCTTGGTAGCCGCCTGGGATTGGGGGGTAGGGACTCTCTCTCTGCAGGAGGGGCATGTCGCCTGCGTCCCCGTCGTCTTCCTGACCGTGATATGAAGTGCGGCGGAATTGAGACTGTGGGCGTGGATCAGGCGTGTGTTCCTGGCCGTCGAACGGGTTATAGGTTGCGCCAACGTGATCGTTCACAGGCTGCGGTGGCGATTGGGGTACAGGGATCGCCGGGAAGGTTTCCGTGAGAGGATAGGCTTCTGACGATTGTTGCTGGTATGGGTTGTGCAACGGTGTGGGAGTGTAGGAAGAAGCTCGGGGATCTGTATTTTGGAAGGGATCTGGGAGATGATAGGGCTGAGGGGTATCATACGGATTGTGCTCGTAGGGCACCGAATACTGGGCATCATATTGACCGTACTGCGACTGGCGCTGGTCGTACGGGTCCGCTGCGGTGGGTTGCGTCGCGTAAGGGTTGTATCCATCGTTGTAGTGGCCGTGTTGAGCCTCGTCCGCCTTGGAGTCGTTCGTTCAGCGAATTCTGAATGTCAACCAGACCTTGACTTACTTGGGGGTATCTGGACATGTCTGAGCGGCGGAGCTCGTCGCAGCGCCAGCGTGTTTATGAACGAAAACCGTGATGGTCGTTCCCGCCAGTGGCTATGCTCTGGAGATGCCAAGTCAAACGCGGCCGCAGCCGCAGCGAACAGCATCTTCAAGTCTTCGATGGCGTGGTCGAAGCGTGACGCGCAAGCCACGTTTCCGAGCGTCATCCGGATGAAGAAGTATCTATTATGGAGAAGGGAAGAGGAACATCGACACAGTGCGCCATCCGAGACCAATGACTGGAATCAACGATGCAGCAAGAGCTATGTACCAAGGTTCGGTCGTCATTACTGAGCGCTCAGCGCTCAGCTCCCGGCTCCCTCGACCACCATGCCAGATTCCATCTCTGTTTCTCCGGTGGAGTCGCGTTTCTTTCGCTTGAAGAATCTCACGGGATTCAGGTAGGTAAGTAACGAGAGGACGATCGACGGCGACATGCTGACAAGGACAAGGTTCGTTGCGAGCCCAGGGGATCCAGACAATGCGACGAGTCCCGCGACGCGAACGACGACGAAACCAATGTCGAGCACGGCAAATAGAATCGCAAATGTCGCGTAACCGGTGTGCTCAGCACGTTCCTGGATGGACGGTATCGCGGGTAGCGTCAGATATTACATGGTCATGTCAATCAAGATATATACCTTCAGCTCTGCAGGTGAGAGTCTACCATAGTGGATACGCATGTTCTCGGCCATAACCAAGAAAAACATGCAGAGCATGAAGAAGTGGGTGTTATTGATTAGATGGATGCTACATGGTATTGTCAGCCCGGGCACTAATCAAGAGAGGATATTGTTCCCTACGTGAAGCAACTACGGAACTACAAACTGATTTATACAGGGCCAAATGGAGGCGGTCTGGGTGCTCACGAGTTCGATAGACCAGCCGGTCCGGTCGTTTAAAGCCGCTTTGACATCTTCAAAGTCATGTGAGGACACCATGGTGTTGTACAGAGTAAATCCGAGTATTTGGTGCGTGACGATCCTGAGTGTCTTTGAGATGGAAGCTTGCATGTTGGGGAAAGGTGGTGAAGTGCCTGGAGTCACATCCAACGCTTCATGGTATTTAACGCCAGAAGCTGCAGCGGCGTTGGCCTTCGCTTTTCCGTGGTCTGGAATTAACTCATTCCAGTGACGACAAGATTGCATCGGTAATGGTCCAGCGGTGCCAATATTTGGTCACCTAGGATGATGAGGCTCTCAAGCTATGTGCCATATCCGGAAATTCGGCACTCAACGCCCTCGGTCCTGCCAGGACGATCCGGACGTCTACGCCGGAACAGCGCGAACTTGAACAACTGCTACCTATATAAGCAATGAGATGAGGACGATGAACGAAATTTCCATTTCGGATTAGGTATGTATTGTACAGCAGGTCCGGATCGATTCTGAATCGGACACGCAATTGTCCCTGAGATATTTTGTCCCTTTAGGTATGTACCTCAGGACGCGTTTTGCTGTAGACCAATGGTTCATATCCGGATTAGGTACCCTTTGATTATGATCAAGGGTACATTGCTTACTTCCGCCCCGAAAGATACCACGAATAGAAAGCGGAGGATGATGAGGATCGGAAGCATATCCGCACGGTGGTCACCACTCTGAGGATTACATATGCATTCGGGCGAGGCGGTATCCCCGCTCCCCGTAGCAATTGATGTTCTCCACCTCAGCCTGCTCGAGATCACCTTTCGACTACTTTGGAATGTAGATGAAGCTGCACGTCACCCAAGAAGTAACGTTGCTTCGGTTCGGTCCTGATATATTTACACGTGACCTCTAGACGGGAGAGGCCATCCAAGTCTATTCGAGCGTCCACGCTCGCCTGTCGCTTCCCGCCGCGTCTATTTCGAGAGAAACGCTCGTCCGTGGGTGTCTCTTCGAGCGTCAACACTTGCTCGTCGCTCCTGCCGCGTCTATTCGAGCCCCAACTACTCCCCCTCACTCTTGCTGCGTCTTATCGAGCGCCAACGATCGATCTTCGCTCCCACAACGTCTACTCGAGCGAAACCGCTCGCTTATCACACCTGTCGTCTCTATTCGAGTGCGACCACTCACTAGCACTCGTCACTCTCGTCGTGCCTACTCGGGCATGGCCGCTCGCCCGTCGCTCCCGTTGTGTCTATTCGAGTGTCAACGCTCACCTGCGCCCCCGTTGTGTCCATTCGGGTGCAACTGCTTTTCCCTCGTCCTCGTCAACGTCCTTTCGGGCGCTAACGCTCGCCCGTCGCTTCCCGCCATATCTATTCGAGCAAGCGCAGTCACTGGTCGCTCCCCTTCGCGCGAGACCCCTCGTCCCTCGTCCACGCCGTGTCGATTTTGAGCCGGAACGCTCACCCGTCACCCCCGTGTCTAATTTCGTCTGTAGCTACACTGTATCCTATGTAGTTTACTTTTTTTATGTAAAACAGTCCAATCATCGAGGCCTTGTCTAGGATCAATGATGAGTCAACTGCAACAGCACTACTGAAATACAATGTACGAAGTGGGTGGGTCGGCTTTCGGGTCATCGGCCGATGCACCTGGTGTGGCCATTTACCAAAAGCGGGGAGTGGCGATCATCTCCATCGGCCGACAGAACCCGTCGCCGAAACCCCAGAGTATATCACTCGGCGGGGCTGCGTGCACGGTGCGTACGATCATGGACAACTCTTCCTTCAGACTGGTCCACGGGGACTACAGCGCAGACGACTACGTCAAGACCGCCTCGTTCGTTTTTTCAGACGCGAACACGGCACAGATCCAATCTTGGCTCGATGCTCGTCCCGGAGACCGCATCATAGACGTCGGTTGCGGAAGCGGAGAACTCACCGTCAAGTTCCAGAGCGCAGTGGGCGACGAGGGTTTCGTGCTGGGTGTGGACTACAGCGAAGACATGGTCGGTCATTTTATCGCGTAGAGCCATGGAACTTACGACTGTCGATGGTTCACATAGGTTTCGAAAGCGAAGAAGAACGGCGTCCAGAACACACTAGTCTGCGATGTCCAGGACATCGCATTACCGCCATCGTTGGCAGCGGAGAGATCGTTCGATGCTGCGTTTAGCAACGCCGCGTTACATTGGTGTAAAAGAAACCCGGCGGGCGTTCTGGATGGCATCAAACGCGTTCTCAGACGCGGAGGACGATTCGTTTGCGAGATGGGGGGATTCGCGAACTGCATCGGTGGGGAGCATCCAGATCCTTGCGTGGTTAAATATTGATGCGATTGTAGGTGTCAGGTCCGCGTTACACCATGCCGTGAGGAAAAGAGGGCTCAAGCCGGAGGACATGGACCCCTGGTATTTCCCGAGCGTCAAAGAATACCAGACGGTGAGCTATTCAAATTCTCGTAGATTGACACAAAATGCCAAGCTATGTCACTCACAGCTACTGCAAAACGCGGGATTCCGAGTGGATACGATCTCATTGGTGCCACGGCTGACGCCGCTCGGCGATGGCGGTCTTCGCGCATGGCTCCAGCTATTTGCGCGTAAGACGTTTTTGGCAACGGTCGATGAGATGGAGGTGGAAGCAATTCTGGAAGAAGTCGTGCAGATGTGTGCAATGGACTGTAGGGATCACGCCGGCAATTGGTGGATGATGTACATTCGATTGCGTTTCGTGGCCACGCTTGCTGCTTGAAGTGACAATCAGGTGGCTTGATATAGGCAAACCCGTACACATTTCCGGGAGATGTCAGATGATTCATACTCGTTTGATTGCCTGGATGAGACAACAGTCTGTTGCGGCTAGTCTGATGCGTGCGTCACGCACGGCTGCCAAAAGATCAAACATAATCGTCGGGGATGTAGATAAACAAAACCATTAAACTTGTCATGGACGGAAGAGGCCCTCCGCGTGATAGATCTGCAAAGCTTCGGTACACGGCCCGGAATCACGAATAATGAGCGATGATTCAGCATATATGGCATCTGGGAGCCTACGGATAGTTGTCTAATGCTTCTGTCTGTCGCGTCTGCGCACATCGCGGGACCAATCAGGCTGGAACAAGATCACGGCGTGAGTGACAAGCTCGACTGAGAGACGGGACGCAGCAATCCAACAACGGCGCCACGAGCCATAGCGGACCAAGGGAAACAAATCGATCCAACAAATAATGCATTCCCAAGAACTCTAGATGGGAAGCGAAACCTTGAGAATTCAAGGGCCCGATCGTTATCACGCTCGAGTTTCGAAGGACTCCGCGGGACCCCTTGCCTACTAAATTGACCGCGTCATTCACAATCGCATATCCACGTAAGTACATACCCGCGTACCAAGTGACAAGCCTCTTGAAGTTGCTCTTGACACGTTTTAAATCTGATCGCCAATCGAAACCTGCATTACCTTGACTTTGAGCGCTTTATATCACAGTGCGACATGCGGAAGTGAGAACCCTGTTTCATACTCAGGAACTTGAATAGATGTTCATGAGAGCGCTCACCCATTTTTTTGGTTTCAGCACCACTGAAATACCCATTCCTGAACGAAAATAGGTGACCATGCTAAACGCAGTGTAAGAGTAGAGTTGTAGCCTAGCCTGGGCCCGGTGGCGATGCTGACAGCGTCTCTTCTCGTAACGACGTTTCTGGAAGCCAGCCGTGGCCAACGGCGGGAACACTGAACGAGCGGACACAAGCGAACTGGACCGAGCTCTGTTGGGCGACGACGACGTACGGGTACAAGGAGCGACTACGGAAATCTACGAGGAGCGGCGGAGATATACATAGTAGGGGCGCACGTGACGTGGTATGCCAATGTTTCGCCATCTCACCCTGTCCTTGTCGGTGCCACTGAACTGGCTCCTTCAAAGATTGAGCGACTCGCCCGCTCCTCATTTTTACAGGTCACGTCCAACGCTCTTCATGGCGCATCCACTCGTCTGGACAGCAAAAACTGCCTTCGTGTGAGCAAGCTACCTGTCCCGCGCAATCTTCTGCCAAGTATTAACACTCCTCTTCAGGTCTGACACACGCCTAGTTGGTGGAATCCTAGGAAACAACCAAACATATCCCGCTACCGTGTAGGTTCTCTCGAAATTGCTCATCCTTGGAGATCCCGATGCAACAGCTACGTCGACCCAGTGGCGCACTCGTTCAGAAATCGTCGTGTCTTCGCTTACGGCGATTCTGGCATTCCGGACGGCATCTAGCTTGACACGAAAGGTAATGTGTATTCTGGATGCGGGGGCGGAATACACGTGTGGAACCCCAAGGCATCTTGATCGGAAAATGCTTTACGAACAGCACGACTTCTCAGATGGTCTTCACAAAGTCTGGCCTCGTCATGCTAAACGAAGAAAGGATATACCTCGCCAACATCCGAGCGCGGGGCATTGACTGGTCGTAAACTGATCGGAGATAAGGCTGCTACATGTTAGGGAGTCATGTCCATCCAAGAGCTGCTGCACTAGTACTGATTGTGTCATCGTATATATAAGCGAGTAATATACGCGAGAGCTGGGCAGGACGATGGGTTCACGAAGGGGTTCGAAGTCGTCATCACGACGTGAGAGACGCCGTCGCAAGCCCCGTCGGACTGTACGAGTGTTCAGGTTCGACGTAGCTTCCTGTGCCCAGTTATTCAAGGCGGCCAATTCTGACGTTGGAACCTCCCACTGCGTATGAAAGAACCGACATATTTGCCTCTCCGCTCTTCTCCCATTAAGTGTCTTATCTTTACTTTAATGATTCTCGAGGCTAAATCACTGACAACCCACAATCAGATTCAGGTCGGAACAGGGCTTCCGAATCGTGGCCTGGACGACGGCTGACCGCCAACAACTCTAGGTTAAATACTCATCCGAGAGCCGTCAGACCCGAAAGCATATCCCATGAATACGTATAACTCCGCACCTGGCCATGACCTCTTGATGAACTGAAAGATTCTGGCCGTGCATTGCTTCCTTGAATCCTCGTGAAATGCCCTTGAAAGAAAATCCGTCAAAGGTCGACTCTGTAACATGAGCGTGTGGTGTTGCACATCGGGCCTCTGGAAGTTTCACCTTGCGAGGTTCGTAAGACCCAGCGACGGAATTCCGATCCATAG
>JBBPSZ010000286.1:0-13297 GCA_038093835.1 Strobilomyces confusus
TAGATCCAAAACGGTCGGACATGATACAGCTCAAGGTCGGTCGTGCCCGCAACCTCGTCAAGAGGCTCGATCAATGGGACAAGTAATGCGGCTCCAAGGTTCAAATTCCGCGCGGATGGTGGCCAGGCACGGTCGGCGACGACGAGACGGGCGGGAGTCTGCTCAAGGGCAACTTCAAAGCAGGCGACCCTGGTCCTTTCTGTCATCGCGTCGAACGACTCGTCCACATCGAACTGACAGACTTGTCGTTACATGCACCCTATCTGAATCCAGGCTGGCCAGATGACGCTTTTAGTTCATCCTTGAGCGCTGCAGGTTCTCCCAGGAAGAGGGCCGCGAAGGTCACTACGTGCCCCGACTGTTAGTACTAGCGTGGTCGTGTGTTGCCTTGTGACTAACAACGCCCGCTTCTTAGGCGGTGTCGTCCACAGGGAAATCTTCGCTTTCCGACGTCCAGAGAGCGGGCCGTACAAGGGGAAGGAATGGGATCTGATCGTCAAACCCGTGATCGAGAAGTGGGGGAAGTTCGCGACGGCATGCCTCTTTCGTGCGGCTGCCTCTTTTAGACGGACTGGTCACCAGTCTACCTTCGTCGTCCGCTTGCGTCTCTTCCAGCACGCTTGGATCTCTCCCACGCTCGGAAGGTCAGGCCTCGGTTCTCTCGTCCGCGCGGAATTCTCGGACCTTCCCTCGTGCGCGCCGCGTGACCCAGCGCGAATGACCGCCGGCCTGCCTTCCCACACAACCCTACGAATCTAGTACTTAGATTCGAGTGCTCGCCGTGATCCCCCCTCCTGTCTGTACTCATACTCCTATTTGTTGTACCTCGTTCCTAGCACAAGCCTCATCATATAAGTCTCTCCCTCACTCTCCCGAGAAGTGACTACATCATGAAGGGTGTTAGCTGCGCTTTGACATCATGGAACGGTCGTGTTGGCACCTCCACACACGTATTTCCCGCCATGAGCGATTTTGTGTTACAGCCTTGGTTTAGGCTTTTCGGACTAGCTTGGCCGCCGGTGCAGTACCAGCTCGCACAATGCAGTTGTCTAAAATCACAAGCTCGTCATATGCAACGCCATTGCGGGTCGATGCCACCACCGCGCCAAACTTCGGCTCAGAAATCGTCCACCTCGACGGGTCGTACACCCTGCATCTTCTCCATCGCCTCCTTGAGCTCCGTCCCGGCGAAAACGGCTGCCTCCTTCGCAACCACAAGCTTCTTCTCGAGCTCGTCCGCGCTCATTAGCTTCAGCTTGCCATTCCGCTCGGCCATACCGATATTGTCGAACCGCTTTAGCGTATTCCCGATGCGGGGCATGAACGCGTGACGATCCCAGCCATTGTCATTGAACGCGAGGACAGCGCGGACGGCGGCTGTGTTGATGTCACGGTGGAGTTCCTCGAGTTTTGACAGCTGAACTTCCATCCAGCGGGCACGACGTTCAAGGGCGAGCGTCAGCGCGGCGACTTCGTCCTCTTTTCCAGCTGTATCATCCCCGGTATCATCCAAGAAGTCATCGCCTTTAAGCATGTCCCTGAGGACACCATCGAAGGACGAACTGTCATCCCATGTGGTGCGGGGAAGGAGTCGCAATAGGTCAGAGATTGTCTGGGTCAATGTCTCGAGGAGCTGCTGGAAGGAAGACACAGCGTTGTCGATGGAACCAGAAGGCATATTGGTGGCGAACGACCCGCCACCGACCGAGAGGGCAGATAGAGCATGCACCAAAGGGCCGTACTCCAACGGCATCTTTGCAGCAGGATTGATCTTTTGAACGTCGAAAAACGGGTGATTGGGAAGATCCATGGATGGGTACCTGACGTCAAGCTCGTCCAAAACATCCGCAAGCGACGTTCGCTCGATGGGAGATGCCCAATCAACAGACTGTGCCTGGGACACGCTAGGGCTCGGTGATACGATTTCGCCACTTTTGCCAGTAGGTGCCGCCGGTGTCTCTGAGGCGGCGACGGATGGCGCAGCCGACATCTCATCCACGGCGACTTCATTGTCTTTCGGGATCTTGATGGGACGAGCGACCGGTTTATTCTTTTTGGGCAGCTTTGAGAGGATGGGAGCCTGTACGACTGGGTCGGGCACTTTGGGAGGAGCGGGCGTTTGCTTTTCAGAGTTACCCCTCTTTGGCGTCGCCAGAGCCTTGGAAATTGCTTTCCCCTTTGGCTTTTCCTTCTCCCTCTCCTCCTCGGCTTCTATATGCTTTTCCTGCTGTGCTTTCGCAATTCTCCCCTTTTCGGCTTGAGCAGCCTTCTCCTGAGCCACCTTTTCCTTCTCTAGCTTCTCTTGTTCGGCCTTTTCCTTCTCCTCTCTCTCAGCCTTTTCCTTCGCTTCCCTTATCGCGGCTAATCTTTCTTGCTCCGCTGCCTTCTCCTGAGCAAGACGTGCTTTCTCAGCGGCGCGCGCCGCAGCCTTCTCCTGCGCCGCTTTCTGGCGCTCGAGGGCACGTTCAGCAGCAGCAGCCTTCTTGGCAGCATTCCGTTCCACTTTTGCTTGCAGCTTACTAGCATCTTCTGTTTTGGACGCTTCAACGGCCGGAGTCGGGACCTCAGGAGGGTTTGCCGCGGTCGTGGAGTTGTCGGTTACCGTACCAAGGGCTGGAAATTCCGTAGAGGATAGGGTAGGCAACGGGGAGGGCGGGATAGAAGCCGGGGCTGGGAATGCATGAAGAAAGCGAATGTAGCAAAGGAAGATTCGTCAGTATCATCATACCAGACGATCAAGAAATAAAGTGGGGGAGGGATCAGGGATAGTGAGTAGGGAGTGAATGCGATGTGCATAATAAGAATGGATTTGAACATGTTTGGGAAAAATCATGAATGGTCGGCGTCATGATTGTGCTATACATCTCCTATAGTTTCAGGAATCCATGGCGGCACGAGTATCATGACCGTTGATAGTATTTCCGCACTGAAAGCACGGCACTCGGTACTCTGACCTGGGACTCCCTCCCCTAGACAAAGGACAGACACTCACTATTAACAAGGGACGGCTGAGCTTGTGAGAGCTCCATCTGCGATTCAATACCGTTGTTGTTGCCGGTGTGATTAATAGGAAGACCCTGAGGATATCCCAGTCCAGGGGGAGGCCCAATGACCATGTGTGGTGACGCATGATTTACGCTGGCAGTGGGGGGAGCCGAGGCGTGGGTCGTAGCCGGGTTCGGGGAAACCGCCGAAGGAAGTACTGGCGACGCAAATCGGGCAGACATAATCGCCGGGTCGTTGAATGGTTGGTTCTGTACATGTCCATAAAGCCGTTGCTGATCTATAGTTTAGCGAGAACGCCAGAAAAATAGCAAAACAAGAAAGAGGAGCACCAGTTAAAAGTGCAAACACAATGGTACAAAAGAAGACAACGTCAATGTTTGCAGTGGCACCTCATACGAAAAGAAGTCTCCTACCAGGGGGGCCGTTGGGCATTACACAGGCACGTTCACGACTGGACTGGATAAACTCGCGAAGCTGCGCCTCGCTAACGACATTGTGTTCGAAGGGCTGGGAGCGCGCATGGTGCTGTGGTTGCGACTGAGAATGAGGTTGAGCTCCTGGGATATGCTGCGCCAATGATGATGCCACATATCCGTGGTCAATGTGCGAGGATAAATTCCAGTGGGGTTGGGCCGACAATGTAGTCTCGTTAGAGAAGAATGAATGATGACTATCGCTCCCGCTAAGCGGCGAGGCAGGGTGGACAGGGGACGATGCAGCAGTGGAACCCTGGCGACCTCGCGCGAATCCAAACCTTGACACCTTCCTTTCCTCGTCAGCGAACGGGGAGGTAGACGAAATTCCTTGAGGCGGTACGATTGGATCCTCGTTAACCTCCCCAAACGGATTAAAGGAGCCAATATAACTAGATCCTCCCGCCGGCGGGCGCTCGACAGGTGTACCGTGCAGGGAAAGATCATACATGGACCGATTAGGATGGTGTGGGTACGTAAGACCAGGTGGTGTTATGAATGCTCGAGGGTGATGTACTTGCGCCGGCGGCTGTGGCGGGCGCAGGGCGGGGAACACATCCATGAACCCACCTTTTAAAGGTGTATTGGCCTCAGCTTCGAGATCAGGGAGAGCAATATCGACGTTAAGGTCTTCTCCAGCGAGTTTTGGATCCAGGTTAAAACTGAATCCACCGAATTCGCTATCTTCTCCAGATACCATCCTAAGCGTGCGATCAAGATCCGGAAAGATGCTGACACTTGACATGGAAGGGCCATTCTCACGTCGGGACTTCACGTCGTCCAAGAGGGCTTGCGCAGCGGTAGATATTTGGTAAGTAGAGTGCGAAGGTTGAATTCCGGGGGGAGCGAGAGAATCCGAATCCAACTTGTGCGAAGGTGGACGCAGTCCAGGAGGTCCAGAGAGCCCAGGAGGTACATCTGGAATGCCCTGAGGAATAGGTGGAGTGGATTGCTCGGATTCAGTGGATCGAGGACGAACTGGGGAAACATCCTGAGAGCCCGAACCAGCATCGAAATCGGCAGTTAAGGAAGAAGCAGGGGAGATGGATGGTTGTGGGACGCCAGACTCTTTAGTACGCAGTGACTTGACTTCTATCGGGGTGGCAGGCCGCTGAGGTAATGCTATAGCAGCCGGCGTCGGCGGCCGCGATGAAGATGTGACGGACGGGGTTTTTGTGCCACCCGTAATAGAACCACCTTTCCGATCATGATGCGAGCGACTCGAGGGCTTGGTGTCAGTAGCAGTGCCAACGTTGCGCGAGTGACGCTGTCCACCCCGTCTATTTGGCCGTTGAGTGACTGATTGCGAGGAAGCGCTGGTGGATGGAAGTTGTGCTGTCTTACAACCCCATGCTGCGGCACGCGGTAACGCCCCTGCGAACCATATGAGACCGCGCTCTAAGATGGTTAAGTTGTCTTACCATCGCCTTCCTTGGAAGCGCGTGAGATGCTTTCTGTATCCTTGATGGTATGCTTGCTACGGGGACAGATGAATACCAATCATGAGCAACTGAACACAAAACCCACAGAGTGGTGAGGTCTTCCTTCGTAAAACAATCCTTGTCGTCTCCCCATTCATGTAAGTTCATGCAGGTGTGATCTGTGCAGCTAACTCCGCGGAGAAACGCCATGCAATATTTCGTCGTTCCATAACTTGCACGCATGACCTCGCGACCTCCGCCGGGGGAAGGGGCGCCATCAACCGTTGAGATGCACCGAGCGGCATCCTCGCGGCGGTGGTAGGTAATATAGAGGCCAAGGACGGGTGTAGCACCACCCGAGGGAGTACGCTTGACCAGCAAAATCTTGGATATCTTGCCATATTGACCAAAGTAGTCGTTCGACCGCAGCGTAGGAATAAGCTAAATGGCCATCAATTGAATGGCGTGTTCAAATCAATCATTTGCGTACCTCTTCTTTGGCAAATCGAGGGCCGATCCCGACTACGTATACGACGTTGCGTTGAACCACGCGGACATTGGCAAGGTGACGACGCCCTAATGCCTCTAGCTCTCTACGTTCGCGCTCGCGTTGCTTCTTCTGCTGTGTGAGGCGCTTATGACTGTACACACGACGATGAGCGAATCAGGTCACCGAGTGCGCGTGAGCTGAACGCACTCCTCTTTAGCAATAGCCTTGAACTGGACGGCTTCATCGGTGTATTCTCTTCGGCAAGCGGGGCAACGACCGTTGAGGTTTTGCTTGATGTGATGCCAGCAGAAACGACAAATCTGGCAAGAGGTCACGACGAGGGGTTTTATGAAGTTACGCAACGTGATTCATGCCTGGTATCCACAAACACACGGCTTGAAATTGACGTCTGAGATATCCATCTCCTCTAGACAAAGGGGACACTCGGCATCATCCTGCGATAATCGTGGGGCTGAGATGACTGTCTGCAGCACGGAAGGGCGTCTTGGCACGACTTACTGGATCGTCGTCGCTCCAATACGCGTCCTGTACGCCTGCGAGTACATGGGACTTTGACTGATGCGCGGAGAAGCCTGCATGGACGACGGGCGCCGGGAGGGACGGATGGGCAGGTAGTCTTGTGGAGGACATGGCTGGTGTGCTGGGGACGAGGAGGACGGTTGGAACGAAGGCACGCCGCACGAGACCAACCTCGTCTCCAATTTCCCACGCATCTATTTGGCCCTGTTTATCCTTGGTGGCCGAGACGATAATACATAACACGGTAATTTATTTTCTGAAATGCAATGCTCGCTCGTCTGCTCATCCGTGGGCCGCGCTCGTCGCCCGTCGTGGTCCGTGCGCACGCCAGGACATTCCGCGCGACGTCGCTAGCACGTGTGCCCGCCGTCGCCATCGCGAAGGCTCCGACACTCTCCGCATATGAACTTCCTCCAGTCGATCAAGGCACCCACCGTGCTCACTTTTCGTCAACGAGGTTCGCAGACGCGCCCATATCAAACAGATCCAAGACGGCTATTCCACACGAGTACGCACGCTCCGTTTGTCGTTATCCGGCCAGTGACCGTCGCTGTGCTGACAGCATCCTAGGTACATGAGTGACGTCCAAGGTGGGCCTTTCCTTTTGCGCTGTCGACGGCGCTGACATGTGCATGCAGAGGCAACGCTTGAGGTATGCCGGCTCAGCGAATGTTCGCCCTTGTTTACCTTTTATGCTAGCTTGGCCTGTCTGGCGCAGACCTCCTTGTGCAGGCAAAGACTGGAACAGGTACGCGACGCGTCCGTCCGCCTCATCTAAGGTGCGCTCATGGATCACAGGCAAAACGATGGCTTTCCTGCTGCCTGCCATCGAGCAACTCGCCAAAAAACCCGTCTCTCGCGGGGGAAACGTCTCCATCCTTGTCTTATCGCCGACGCGAGAGCTAGCCATGCAGGTCCGTGGTCCGTATCATGCCGAGCGTGCGGCCTTTCGATATTTACCTTTAGTTATCAGATTCAGAAGGAAGCCGACTCTTTGGTGAAAAACCATCCTTTCCGGGTCCAGGCCCTCATCGGCGGTACTAGGTACCCCTTCGCCTTTACGCCCCATGAACTCACTCACCGTGATCCTTGCACAGTATTGGCATGCAAAAACAAAGGTTGACTACCCGCCGTTGCGATATCCTTGTTGCAACGCCTGGTCGGCTTCTCGACCTTTTGGGGTCGACTGATTTGCCTAAAAGGTTGGATTCCATCCAAACCGTCGTACTGGATGAGGCCGACCGCCTACTGGACGTTGGATTCAAGGACACGCTGAACTCCATCTTTGAGTACCTCCCAGACCGCGACCAAAACCCCAGACAATGCATGCTTTATTCCGCAACCTTGAGTCGGGATGTGAAAGAGGTCAGGCATTCATCCCTCGTCGCCTCACCGACTAATTTTTTTTTTTTGGTTCTTGAGTGTAGATAGCCGCGCTCTACTTGACCCCTGACCACAAGTTTGTATCCACTCTAGGAAAGGACGAAGTCAACACTCATGAGCATGGTAATGTGTCATGTCGCAAACTCTTATTGGCATGTCTGATCTTTTCTTTACTCAGTCCCTCAGACCTGCATCACCGTGCCGGTCAGTGACACCATGAAAGCTACTCTTGCCATCTTACGGGACGACGTTGCTGAGCGCGGAAACCACTCAAAATCAATGGTCTTTTGCACGACTGCCTGGGGCACGTCTGCCACTGCTAAACTTCTCGAGGATGCGGGTTATGGAACATTACCACGCGTCTATGAAATACATAGCAGGATGACCCAAAATAGACGGCTAGCTGTCGCTCAAGATTTTAAAAGGGCGAAAAGCGGGATATTAGTGACGTCCGATGTCACTGCGCGAGGTATGGACTTCCCTGGGTTAGTTGCATTTGTATGTGGTGATTACTCCCAGCTCAACGATTTTGTTGGCAGGGTGACACTCGTCGTGCAAGTTGGTCTTCCCTCGTCCAGTGAGCAATACATCCACCGTCTTGGTCGTACAGCTCGCGCTGGTCGATCGGGAAAAGGTGTGATCATTCTCACTCCTCACGAGTCCGGCTTCCTTAGAGCGCCCGACATGCGAGCCCTCCCAATTCAGCCCCACCCAGAACTCCAGCTTCCTTCGTTCCCTCGCCCGAAGCTTGACAGGGCTCTGCAAATTCAGGCTTACAGCGCATGGCTCGGTTTCAACGCGCAATACACTCGGCAGATGTTCCGCTCGAGGCAGCAGTTCGTGAACGAAGCAAACAAGTATGCTCGGGACGTGCTCGGATGGGCGGACGAGTCGGAGACACCCCCACTCAGTCCTACGACTGCACGCAATCTCGGCATACACGGCCTGGACGGGGTGAACACGGGTAGTTATCAGTTTGGGCGGGACGGACACCAACGGTCTTCCTCTTCCCGAAACTCATCGCGTAGACCATCGTGGCACGGGGAAGGTGACGTCTCTGACGAAGTCGGATGGCACGGAGGCTCCCCTCGCCGAGATACCCGTGAACGATCGTTCCACAGACGATCTGACTATGGATCCGATCGCTCGCCACGCAGGAGTGGCGACGGGGATCGGCGACGAGGGTGGGGTTCTTAGATGTAAGGATAGATCGCCATCACCACTCTGTTGTTCCTTGATCATAGATTAGCGTAGCTTATTGCAGTAAACTAGTAGGGTATTAGTGCCATTTACCACCACACTCGAATCAATACCATACGCTCTGCGATCACTGGTCGAAAACGATGGAAGGCCTTCCACAGCTCCCACAAGGCTTGCAACCCCAGGCCAGCCAACCCAATGCGGATGAACAGGCGCGAAAGGAGGCGGAGGAGGCCATGCGTAGAGATATGATGGCGACCGTGCTCGACACCGCTGCGCGCGAGCGGCGTAAGCACCCCTCACCTCGTCCCCGAGCGAACCTGACCCCGTTCGACGGACACGGCGGGCGCACTAGTCTCTCGCATCGCGCTCGTGAGTCCTGAGCGATCGCGGCAGATCGAGGGCATCCTCGTCCGTATGGCGCAGTCCGGCCAGCTGCGCGGCAAGGTGAGCGAGGAGCAGCTCATCGAGCTCTTGGAGCAGGTGAGTGGGGCCGCTGTTTTTTGCCTTCCCCCCCGCCCCCATTTTGACGTCGGTTCGCTCACGGCACGCGCGTACATAGATGGAGGAGGCGCGAAACAGGTCGAGCACAAAGACGACGACGATAAAGGTGCCCTTGTTTTTGTGCCTCGAACGCCTACTCGATGCTGACCGGGGCATGTCCGTCAGTATCAACGGAGGCGAGACTTTGATGACGACGACTTTTGACCTGGGCGGTACTTCCTCGCGTGTACAACTTGACATGCATCGTTACACTCAGCTTGTATTCGATTCACGATATTCACAATCGCTGGAACCAAAGTCGCACCGTATCGCAAAGATCGCTCGAGGAAAGCAGACTTCCGATCATTCATTCACCGACCGATCATCTATCAGGTCTATCAAGCGTAGTACTCCTTGACGAACTTCCCCCACTTCTCGATCACGGGTTTGACGATCAGATCCCATTCCCTCCCCTTGTACGGCCCGTTCTCTGGACGTCGGAAAGCGAAGATTTCCCTGTGGACGACACCGCCTGAAGAAGCGGGCGTTGTTAGTCACAAGACAACACACCAGACCACACTAGTACTGACAGTCAGGGCATGTAGTGACTTTCGCGACCGTCTTCCTGGGAGAACCTGCAGCGCTCAGGGACGAACCCAAAGCGTCATCTGGCCAGCCTGGATTCAGATAGGATGCATGCAAAGACAAGTCTGTCAGTTCGATGTGGACGAGTCGTTCGACGCGATGACAGAAAGGACCAGGTTCGCCTGCTTTGAAGTTGCCCTTGAGCAGACTCCCGCCCGTCTCGTCGTCGTCCTCGACCGTGCCTGGCCACCATCCGCGTGGAATTTGAACCTTGGAGCCGCATTGCTTGTCCCATTGATCGAGCCTCTTGACGAGGTTGCGGGCACGTCCGACCTTGAGCTGTATCACGTCCGACCGTTTGGGATCTAGGCAGAGGTCGACGTCATCATAGGGCAGAAGAAGAGGAAACAACGTTACCTCGTATCTCGAACGTGTAAATGTACCCCGGAACATCAGCGGAAGACATCGCCTTTTCCATTTCCACTCTCAGTGCTAATTGGGTATCGATCTGCAGGTATTTGGGTATGTAATCTGTGAAACGAAATCAGACGTCCCTCCCTTACTCGACATGAAGTTCACATACGACTGAATTCGACGAATCTGTCCGCACTTGCAGCTTTTCGGACGTAAAAACCCGCTTGAGCGGTGATCATGGTTTCCTTATGTTGATGACAATACAAAACAGGCATAGGATCTAAGTGAGAATGCGTCGCAGGAAGCTTAACTTGTCTGGAACACTGTCTTCCGGCCTTGGTCATACCACTGCATCGCGCCGTGTTTCTTCCAGGAGAGGACGCTGTAGACGTCGCGGGGGAAAGAGGGACCGAAACAGAACGCGGTCTACTTGGGGTCATGTTGATGGCTGGCGGAGGGTGAGCTGGCGCGGCAGACAGGACTGGTTTCAACGCCACTTTGGGCGCCACGACAGGATCTAAACGCGGAACCGGAGGAACAGCGGCAGTGGATTTTGTTGGGGTATCTGGTCTCATTGATTTGAGGGCGTATTGCATCGTCAAGGACTGCTTGCCGGCCTGAGGAGCCGGGACGGGCATAGGCATGGGTATCTGTTTCTGGGGCAGCATGGGTGCCTTCTCCTGTGGCGTCGAGGCTCTAGCGACGGTCGACGAGGCTGGCGCGAGAGATGGACGAGGTTGGCTCTTGAGCACGCCATTGAGCGCCAATAGCTCTGGGCTGAAACCGCCGACGAAAACATCGTGCTCGTCTGGTTGTCGGGGAACAGGCAGATCTGGGAGTCTCTTCTCAGCGGGTCTCTTGCCAGAGAGAGCCAGCGCGCTGAAACTCTCTACGAGATCGTACCGATGGGGTGGTGCTGGGAGCGGTCTGTTCATGATGGTTTGAGAGAACCCGCTGGGAAGGGGCCCCGCGCGAAAAAGCCCGCGCCCGGGAGGGAAGGGGCGCGTGTAGAGGACGATATTGGAAAGTTGACTCGAAGGGGGACAACAAGATGCATCGCCGCATCACAACACCTGCCAGAAATGTTCACCACGCTTTCTCAGGCTTGCCTCTGCCCCCGACGTGAGTACTTGAGTACCATTCCTCCTCTGCGGGACGAAACGCACTGGGCTCTGAGACATTTGATGCCGTGCACTACGCTCTCCATCGTGAGCGGCGGCCTAGAAAACCGTTAACTGATCTTTCGAAAATTTAGTGGGGTTGAACGGTTACTGATCAAGCCGTTCACCAGGTCATCGTGCCGGAACGAAGAATTGTTCTCAGAGCACCGTAGCATATGGCGACTAACGCACTACCACCCGTGGCTGATTCAGAGAGCGTCGCCGTCGTCTTGGACGAAGTGAGCGCGAGCATGGCCTCTGCCAGAGAGCTCGTCCGATCTCTCAGAGAAAGGTGAGCAACCAAATGCCAGCGTCCCGGCCGGCCCTGACGGACGGCTCGCAGGCAGTCTCGCACGGACGACATGGACACCAGATACGGCATATCTCTCTTATCTCTCAAACATCACATTATATTATTCTACCTCCAGTCGCTCGTCCTCGTCGTCGCACGGCGCGCGGCTGGCGACTCGCTCGAGGACCGGACACCGCCGTCCCTCCCTTTCAGCACCGTCGAACGCGACCCGCGCTGCTCGGGGCTCGGTGACCGGGTGGACTCAATGATCGAGGGCCGCGTCGTACTCGAAAAAATCAAGGTCCTCGAAAGCCGGATCAAATACCAGATCGAGAAACTCGTCCGCATCGCGGACGATGGGTCGAAAAACGTCGCCGACGGTGAGTCGCATCATCTCCCCCGGCATCCGCTTATCGCGCCGTCGTTCAAGACCCGTTGGTGTTCCGGCCGAACCCTCGAAATCTGGTCGGCGACAACCAGGACGCGGAATCGGACAGGGAAGACGGCGAAGAGGCGGACAAACGCGATGGCATTTACATTCCCCCGAAACTGGCGCCGATGCCCTACACGGAAAACGCTGGCGATAAACGGTCCAATCGCCTACCCATTCCAAAGACGCTATCTTCGCTCCTCCACCAGGATCCATCGCGGCCGCATGTCGAGTCCTCCTCTGGTTTGGGCGCGGTGCCCGCACTGGCCTCGGACCGTATACGCGAGATTAAGCGGATTGCCGAGTTTGAAGAGGACAACTTTACGCGGTTGATGATGAAAAAGAAGGACGCACGAAAACGGAAGCGGGATGAAGAAGACCTCGCACTGGGCGGCACGGGTTCCAGCCATGGGCGCAGTCGTCGCGGTTTGGAAGATGAATTCGAAGACATCTTGCGTTCTACTGAGAGGACGAAGAGGGGCGTGATGGGTGATGGTTACGAAGAGCTTCGACAAAAGGGTAAGAAGGCTGATGTGCTGTCTCGATCTGGAACGAGGGTACGGGGCCATTTGAATGGCAGGGAGGATGAGGCTCAACCGATAATATGGAGTCGGTTCCAGAAGGAGAGGCGGGCTCTTAGCCGAAAGTTAACCAAGACGAGAAGGTAGATTCCTGAGTCCGATAGACTTGTCCGCATAACTTTCACCGGGCAACAAGCGACGCTCGAATTCAATATTATCCAGAAACTTGCCAGAAGCGGGCGAGTGTGGTTGATCTAACTCATGGTCGTCGACCCTATTGATCAGTGTATTGCGGACGCGCATATATCCTCCATGGGGACTAGTCTGAATCTGATGCCGCATTATGGAACATGATTCAAGGCTGTTCAACATTTGGACTGGACTTGCTTTGTAGATACTTCTATTACTATGTTCTTGCATTGTGGTAACCTCCAATACTATGTCCTAGCCCTGTTATATCTTTGTTCAGTCACATTTCACAGCCCTGCAGTACAACTCTATTTATATTCTGCAGTTTGCTCTCTATATAAATCATTAGATAATCTATTATTGGAGTTTAAATATTACCTGAGACTCAACTCCATCAGATCTCTGCTCAAGTTCCAGACTCTCCTCTGTTCTGTTATTCAACTTCACTGCCAGTCAGCATTAAGTCTATCTTCATCCTTCATAAATACAGGATTTGATCATTGACAAGGGTGCAGTGAACTCTGAGTTGTTGAAGCCAAGTCCTACCCAATCATTACTACTCTGAAGTTATGCTCAGAGAGTGCATAAAGTTTACCCAGTCTTAATACAGTGACTAAATACTAAGCACAACAGAAACAGAAATAAACAAAAGCAGAGGATAGAGATGGAACAACATATAACTGGAGTAGTCGGAGCCTCCAGAGTCTAGA
>JBBPSZ010000287.1:0-13296 GCA_038093835.1 Strobilomyces confusus
TACCTTGTTTTCTTCTTGGGGTCACGACGTGCTCGGTTATATACGGTGTGAGCTTCGGCGTGTGCGATCGAGTGAGACGGGTCGCTGTGTGCGTATGTTTACGCGTCTTACCGCTGCCTCGAATTTGCCCACCATCCGGGATCGACCGACGCACGTTGCGGCCGAAACTCGAGGCACCAGAGAGCACTCAGCACGGACATGCCCGCTACGCCGCGCCGCGCACGTCTTCATGAGCCAGCATCGTTCACGGTTCGCTTTCCCCCGGTCCACGCCCGCACCGTCCTCGGGTCATCACCGAGCCGTCTCAACGTTGCCCCGCGTGGCGCCTCGAGGCCGCGATCGTGTCACCGCATCGGCAGGGACCGATCCCCGCCGTCAGTGCAGGGTGCGCCGACTCGCATTCCATTCTCCGCCTCGTCTCGTCGCGGCGGCCGACGGTGTTCCATGACGGTTCCAGACGTCTCTGCTGCCAGCTACCTGGAGCGCGAGAAAGACCGTGCCATCGCCGACGCTCCCCCGAGTGTTTGGACCGCGGTCCAGAAGACGGTCGGACGGTCCTGACCCGGCCATCGTTCACACGTCTCCCCCGTCGAGGTGGCTTGGCTGACCATGGAAACGGTGAGTATCTCTCGGTCTCTGTGCGACGCTGAACGCTGACGGTCGCCAGTGGAACCGTCTCACGGGACTTCATCGTCGTGGATGTGTTGGTGACGACGTGAAGCGATCGAATTTCTGCCACGAAGAGCGCAGTCCGTCTGATTGGTCTCGAGACCACATAGCCCCACCGGGCATCACGTCCTCGGACGCGAATGCGGGTGCTTTTCTCGTCGAATCTGAGCTGATGGTTACCGGCCTCGCAGAGGGACGGTCTAGCTGATCTACCCCGTTCCATGTACTCCCACGGAACGGGGATATCAGCACCGAACGGCTCGCCGCGGTGAAAGCAGAAGCGGCGGCCGACGTTCTCTGTCGGGGCTTGCCTCGCCCCGTATTCAAGTTCGTACGGCACCGTCTCTCCCCCGGTCGTATGCGGGAGCCAGACTATCCTTAACTTCACGCCCGAACTCCATTCTTACGCGGCTCCCGGTCGGCCGTCTAACGTCCCTTTTCTCCCTTGCGTAACTTTGTCCTATACAGTCAACTCCCTCCTAACACATTCCCTTATAATCCACCCAAGATGGTTTTCAGCATACAGTCTCCCGGAAGTACTCCCTCATAGCCCATAGCTCTAGGCATATCCAGAGGGGCATTGATTATGAGGGAGTCAACTGTACTTGTATTCTTTTTCTGTCATGTACGACGTGAGACGCGACTCGGCGTGCATGATCAAGCAGAACGGGATTTGAATATTTTATTTCGTCGCCATGTGAGCGTGTTGTATGCGCGTGTTTACGCGTCACAGCAGCGGCCACGTCAGGTTTGTCTCACGGGGGCCACAAGAGCAGCGCACCGTCACAGCCGCGCGAGATCTCGAACGACTCATCGCCTCACCGCTCGAGGCACCGAACCGAAAGACAATCAGTCGACAAGACGACGAGAGAGATCGACGATGACGACCGACGCAGACCTCGCGGCGACGCTGGCCAACCCGACGCTCGCGGGCCTGTTGGTCGCGGGCCTGTCCCTGGGCGCCGTCTATGCGTTAGGGCATGCCCGGCTCGGACGTCTGTTGGGCGACGACGTCGGCGGGGACGCGCGCACCCGTGACGATGCTGGCAACCGCGCTGCGAAGGGCGGCGAGGACGGACGGGAAGGGCGGAAGGGACGGCGGAGGAGGCGGGGTAAGGGCGTGGGCGGTGACGGCGAGGGCGAGGGTGCGGACGGGCGCGGGGCCGTGACTGGGAGCGAGGGCGCGGGCCGAGTGGCGGCCGCCGGGGGCGACGCGAGAGAACCCCCTGGCAGAACCGGATCGACGGCGACGCGCCCGCACGTCCTCCCGGGGGGCTTTGACGGCGGCGCTGCCGACGACGTCTCTCCAGGGCCGACCCAGCGACCCAGCGGCGAGGCACAGAAGCAGGACCAGGAGCGAAAGAAGGCGAAGAAGGGGAAGGCGAAGAAGAAGCCGGCGAAGCGGCAGGGCAGGGGTAATGCCGCCGCCGCCGACGCTGACGAGGACGTGGAGGGCGAGGCGGGTTCGGAGACGGGCAAGGAGGTCGACGTGGAGCGCACCGCGGGCGAGAGCACCGACGTGGTCTCGCTCTCCCCCTCCCTCTCCTCGAGCGACGCGCTTTCGGTTCCCCGCGGGCCGGACAAGGCGAAGGCGAGGCTCCTTGCGCCGCTATCGCAGGCCCACCCCCAACGCGAGATCCGCCCCTCGCCCTCCCTGGACACGGATGGCTCGTGGACGCACGTCGACCGTCGACGTCTCAAATCCAAGTCCGTCGAGGGGCGCACACGGACAGGCGTGGACGCGATGGACGCGACGAGCAGCGATCTGACCTCGACGGCGAGCGATTCGCCTGTTGCGGAGCGCATGGACGACATGCGCCTGGCACGTGCCGACCTGGCGCAGCGCACTCTCGCCGAGAGACTCGCTCCGAGACCAGAGGAGACGGGCGTCGAAGAGTGGGTCGTCCTTTCTTTTCTATCTCTCCTTCGTCATGGCTTGCTCGGGTCGGCTTTCCGTCGTCACCCTCTTTCTTTCATCTCCCGTCGAGAACCCCTCGTATTTCTTTTCGGTTTGGTGCGGGTACTGACTTCCATTTATTTCTCATTCTCAGCATGTTGGAAAAGCCCGATGTCCCCACTCTGGCGCGTGTCATGCGGGTTCAGCCGCAGGCAGGCGAGGCGCTCGTCCCAGGCTTCTCGTGGGACGACTATGGAGACGTCGTCGAAGACAGCGTGCTCGTCCACGACGCCGACGAAGAGGACGACGGTGGATGGGGCGTAGTCAAGAGTCGAAACCGTGACCGCACCCGTAACTATGCATTTTCCTCGGCTGCTCTTCCCGTTCTCACCGGCCGAAAATTCATGGTAATTCAGGACCTCCACAGACGACCGCGACGGCGTCCGTTTCTACGTCGCAGGCACACACCGCCTCGGAAGCCATGACCAAGAAACAGCGGCAAAACGCGCGTAAGAGGGAGCTCGCCAAAGCCGCCAAGGCGGAAACGGAGGCTGCACGGTTACAGGGACTCGCCAAGCACCAACGCGACCTAGAGCGACTTCGGATCATCGAGCAATCTCGGCAAGGAGGGGCAAAGCGACCGAGCGGTGGTATGCAGGCCTCGGTGGACGAGAGCGGCAAGCTGGTTTGGGACTAAATTTCAGGCGATCATACCTAGATGACCATCGGGGACGCTCGTAATTTACCTACTACACAGCAGAGATGACCGGTAGATTGCGCAGTGGTGAGAGGGGGATCTTCAGTACCAGTAATGGACAGAATGCTACATGTCGTAAATGCGTCACTAACTATGGCTCACAAATGGGGCAGGAGGTCGAGGTGGCTATGAAGGAAAGAAGCACATGGCAAGAAACCCATGTCCGAGAGAACGAATTGGAGACAGAAATGTTTGTAAGGACGTGTACGCATGTATTGCGCAGCGTGAAACTCGGATCATTCGGAACTCACGCACGAGTGAGTTGATAGGATCAGTTCCACCCACGTCATCCGTATTGGTCTAGTGGCAGTTAGCGCTCCGTGGAAGGCCCGAGTCTTCCCTCTCTCATATCTCTGCTGGAGTCGTGTCCCGGGAGACTTCCCGAGTCGCCATAGCGCCCGCGAGGCGAAGGTCCGGGTAAATGGAGAGCCATGGGAGGACCTGGAGGACCTTCCATGGCAACTTCCGAGACGCTCCCCCCTGGCGCATGTGGGTGTTCCGTCGCCGTGGACGGGTGTCGCAGCGCGGCGTTGCCAGGCCTGTCCATTCGTCTCGAAGAAGAACTCGGCGCAGACGCACGCCCGGCAAATTGAGCGTCTGCGCGTGGCAGTTTTTTGGCTGCGTGTCGGCGTTGTATGGAGACGTGATGGAGGCGAGGGAGAGCGGTGATTGTCTCACTGCGGTCGGAGACATGGTTTCGGAAGCTGACGCTCGTCGGACGTGGCTTTGTCCGCCACCGCCTCCGCCGGGGGCAATGGGAGTCGGGAGTGTCCCTGATGTAACGAGGTGAGGAGAGTTTGATGCGTATTGGGGGGGCTTATGCACTTGTTCAGCTTGGTATGACGCCGGAGGGGGCACGGCGTGCGAGTAGGGCATTGGTCCCGCTGATGCGTGACCGGCGTGATACGGGATGTGTTCAGAGTGTGGAGCGCCTGACATATCGGGAGACATTGAGTACAGCGGCACATTAACGGCGCCAGATGGGGCGGGGACAATGCGCGAGACCAAGTTTTCTAGGTAATCAACCCTAGCCTTGAGTTCGTCGTATTCCGCCTTGCTACGAGATTTAAGTTCGTCATATTCTGCGCGTGTTATCCACTTGTCCCTGGAACCTGGATATGAATGCATCCGCCAGACACGGGAAATAAATTTAACATACACAGGTTCCAAGGTACGCCACTGGCATTTTGACTGTTCACCGCGCCTCGTACATGGGCCACACGGCTGCGCCCTGCCAAATCGCCCACATCAGCGGTCTCGAGACATCGTACAACCATTGACACCAAACCTGTCACATTTGATCTTCCGCCTTTTACACTCTACAGAGCCAGTTTCGGGTGGACACGTACATAGCACAAGTGCGTCGAAAGGTGCGCGTAACAAGCAATCCACGTCAGGAAGGATCTACGTGAAGTATGAAACGACGCACCATTACAGCTGAGGGCTTGACGTCTTCGTTTCTTTTTCACGGGACCAGGCTGCTCTGTTTCGCCTTCCGGCTCTGAATCGAGGCCTTCACTTCGTGGGTACATGCCACTCGGGGGCGGCATTGATTGACTTGGATGAGGATCCGCCGACCCCGAAGGACCCGCGTATGCGCCCGGAGGTGGGTAGCCATACGATGGCGCGTCCTGAGCGGGAAGATGGACTTGAGTAGACCCTGAGGGTGGAAGATAGGGGTGGAGCTGTCGTATGGACGGGAGAGAGGGCTGGTACGTGGTCCCAGATGGCGCGATCGGACGTGCCTGGGTGTCAGGTGCGGGGGGAGACATTATGGAGGGCGTATTTCGAGGATGTTTGCGCCCAGGAATGGGCAAGTGCCTATCCGCATCCATAAGGGTAGAGAAGGGATGCGGGTCAGCAAGCCAACAGGCGAAATGTAGAGATGAGTGCGGCGGTGTGGAGCACACGAACCCAAGGCGGCCAACGGTTTAAAAACCTTCCGAGCGATTGACGGGCGATGTGGCTACAGCCCCGATGTGTCAGCGAACCGGGTGGGTCAGCTTCAATGTTAATAAAGCCGGAATGTCAAGACCCGCTCGCCGAGGATGCGCAGGAGTGTGAAAACCGGTCTTCTGGTGAAATGAGACATCTGAGCTTACATTCAAGTCAGAGAATAAAGTTTACCTTGGCGGCCTCCGGCGAACGGCAAGTTCCAGCAGACGGACCTGCGGAGAAACTTCCTCGGGATATATAGGTAGTTCTGCCGGTGGAGATGAGAGGCACACAGGCCTGGATGATCCAGTGCGAATGGTAAAGGCACAACGAAATTCTGTTCCGTAACGAGGTGTTGGATTTGGCTTTTGGATGCATTGATCTTCGGTAAGATGTCCGTCCGATATCTCCGGAAAGACTGTCATCTGTCGCAAATTTCGTGTTAGCGTGTCGACCAGCACTCCATGGTTGATATAGCACGGCTCTTGCATGTTGTAATATTACCACACACTGTCAACTGCCTCTTTCGGCCCTCCACGTCCCTCACACCGTCGGATGTGGTGGCCACACTTTGACAATTTTTTCTGTCCTCGCATCCTTGAGCAATGTTTTCTTACTCGCCACTCAGCTGTGCGATCGAGCTTTTCATCTCCGAATGCCCGCCATGACCGGATGGACGGTGCAGTGCGCCGTGACATCCCGGATCATGAATCCGCTTCGAGTAGGCGGAACTTCCTTGAATCGTCCAGACTGGCGCTAATGTTTGTCCATCTTCCCTTCCATGTCTGGTCTCGCCATGTGGTCCACTTCTGCTTCGTCCATTTGCTCTACCCTTTGAGCACACGCCACGTAGCTAGCTGGCACCATATCAGTAGGGCGTTCAACATGAGGTAGGAAAAATATCTTTGATCATCATATTTCCTCCATGGAACGTCATTTCCAATGGCGTCAGTTCCCGTCCATTCAATCGTTTATGGTATGGCAACCACAGGCACAGAGGCGCAGCGACAATATCCGATCCATGTCAGCCACGCTTTCTTCACTTGCCTCTTATGTACCGCATCTGTCACGGTCTTCTACCTCGTTGAGTCTCCAATAGTCAAGTGACTTCGAGTCTCGACCGGCAATCTTGCCATCCCCACCGGTGTACGCACCGTTGTTAAAGTGGCTCACAGATTACGTGCTTATTTTCCTGAGACGGCCCTGCCTGCGTTTACCGACAAGCCTCGGCCCATCGAGAAAACGTCACCCAATTCTGCCACTCTTGGAGTCCGAGGCTTGCCACCTTGCTCGGATTACCATCCAGCAGCTAGCCGCTTCTCCGTAAAAGCCTATCAGGGCTAGTCGAAGAAGACCTGTGGCCGCTAACGTCCATGATACCGTAATCTCCGTTGGTAAAGCGCAACAGAAAGATGGTAAAAGATAAAGGATCGTGTCACTGTGTCCGCACCACTAATGCATTGCATCGCGTCGAAATGCTTTTCCGAATACACGTCGATTAGGGCCCTTGCCGTCGGCTGGAGGGCAGGTTTACCTCCAGATTCTCTCACTTGTCGTTCGTCCGGGATCAAATCGCGCATCGCGTAACTCTGAACAAGCTCTCTTTCGACACTACGCCCGCAATGACGCTTCGATGACGTATGTTCGTTAAGACCTTGCTTTCGTTGCTCTAATTTATTGACGACCCTGACACTGCGCCATGGACATGAACGCTTCCCAACTTGAAGTTCCTCTATTGCCGCGATGGAGAACGACCTAGTATCCAGCGCCGACCAGACGATGTTTCATTGCATGTCGCCACTGCCCCTGAGCGGTATTACATCGCGGAAACGCTGGTTCCAGGTATTTGCATTATTGTGCGTGAAAACTTTATTGTTACAGCTGTGATGCGTAGCGGACATGCTTTTCCAGCGTGCATCACTCGATGGATGCTGTGTGCCTAAATGTTCTTATCTCCTTTCTGCAGCGTGTTGTCGATCGCAGCATAGTAGATCTGACGAAAAAAAAACTTTGACATCACTGCAGTAGATGGCCATACTAGTCTCCAGCTTTCCTGGCCCAACCGGATGGCGCGATTGACTGATCACGATCAGCGGTGCGACCCGAGACGACGCGCCATCAAAAGAGGAAAAGTGAAACCGGGCGTAACGTCCGATGCGATTACTTCAACTCCACTCCTGCCAGGGCAAGCGATCACTGCATTCACAGCAACTCGGTAACTTACTTGACACTCAGCGTTCAAGTGGTTCACCTCGGACCGGTCGTATATACAAAGTTCAGCCAATGTAAACGTCATATGGCCGCCACAGGCAGGTCCCATTAACTTCAGGACGTCGGTCAGCTGGAAGCATCGCATAAAGACGGTGTCATTTATTGATACAGGTGCGTTGTTTGAGCGCATGAATTCCGTTGGTGGAGTTCGCGCAGATGATGTTCTTGGCCACCTCGTTGTGCACTTCCTTCAGGGCTCGCAGATTTGGACCCATCCGACGATCGTGACATGAACGGGTCTAGTACGCTTGTTTTCATGCTTACGATCGTTTGTCGAGGAAAGAGATCAAAATGGCCAAATTAATTTGCCGGCTGTTGGCACAGCCCGACTATCCTTTCTGGGGACGGTCTCTGTAAGGTAGTGCTAACAATTAGGACGATGCCGAACAGGGTGAATATCAGCCACATCTTTCCGAGGCGACCCATTCGGCCATTAGCCGGCTAGGCCTCGCTGTGGCCTGTGGCCCGGTTGATGAAACTCAAAACTAGGGTAGACGTATCGGTGCTTTGTATTAAGTCACTCGGCCAACGCCATGCCCCTCGCCCATATCCGTTGCCATCCGGTTTTCCCAAATGTTGTTATCTGATCCACGAGGGGTCTCAGCACCAACCACGCTTATGAATGTCCTCGGAAAAATTTGCAAATCGAACCTCGGTGCGAAAACAAGAAACGTTAGGGGATACAGCGATTCGTGTTCCGCAGCACGTGTCCTAGCTTTTTTCGTCCCCTGGAGGGCCCGTTCTGGACATGCCCTCTCGGCCGTGTAGACCCCATCCGAGCGTATCTGATGATACAAACGACGCATCGCCCATTGGGCCCAAGCGCGACGCCCATGTTTGTCCATAGTGACGATAAATGAAGCTTTCAAACGGGGTTGGGCAGGGGGAACTCCGCTCCGGCGTTGGATGAGACAGCGAACCAGTGCGAGCGCAAGGGCTCGCTGCGCCGGATCCCCTCGATGTAAGCGCCGATTCCAAGATCGTTTAGCAGTGTGTTCGTGTCCTACCAATATGATGTCAAGCAGGGCTGCGGGGAAAAACAACCATCCTGTGCGGGGTTCGGCGCAGCGCTTTTGTGAGCTGATCCCAGATTGGGAATGTCCGCCTGAACTACAGACGAGTCATGAAGGTTCTGGTTATCGTCGCAGAAGGATCAGTTGGCTGAGCAAAGAAGGCCACGTAACCCCCACCATGGAAGCTGCAGAGAACTTTCTCGCCGCACAGCTTGGTTCAGTGGTAGGCATATTTGATCTTCTCTGTCCACCAGGCAGGAATGCGAATGGCGATGACCCTGAACGGTCACTCATTAGAGGATCTCGCCATGAAGCGGTTCTTCTGCCAGGATGCTTTGATGCTAGGTCGGGTTTGGAAGGGTTCATGATTGGGCGATGGGACCCACCTTGGTCTGGAGGATCGTTGGTTCTCGAAATTGTGTTCAATATCCGCTTTGCGGCTGGCTCATCCGTTGATACACACTTTTTGACGGACAGTCAAACCTGCAGAGAGCGATCCAAAGACCACAACGGCCTGGGAGGGCACGACCTGGAATGGGAGTACGAAAACCAAAAGAGGTCTTCACAACCATCTGATAGGCCTAAATCGCGCAAGAGGGCTGTTTGCGTAGTTGATAGACCATGTTTATTTTTCACTGTGAATGAGCCAGTGCGTCACGGCGATAGGTGAAATGTGACAAGGAAACGCATCGGTGATAGGGGCCGATGAAATCTCAGAAGGGCCCTTGCGGGTGCAGTCCGCCATTGTCCTCGGGAAATCCCACTGGGTTGTGGGGCTCGTTCTTGGGTACGATAGCATGTACCTGAACCCGTGCAATCGGTGAGGAACTTCACCCGAAATCTCGATTGTGCCTCAGCGCTACTCATCCCTTGCGAACTTCCCAGATGGGAGGGTTGCGTCCTATGATAACTGCCTGGGCAACGACCGTACGCAGGACAACGCCAGTCATATTTCTGGCAGGCGCAGTCGCGACTCAAGGGACGCGAAAATCCCAAAAGAGCCTGTCAATACGCCTGACGGAAAAAATGGAAACGCTTAGTGGGGCGACGGACGTTGAAATTCATAGTAAAGTCGGCCTTACAAGAATGAGAAGATGGGTATCCTTTTTTCCCCCGCTGCCCCCAGCAGTACGCGTGACACGATAGAAGATCGGCCACTTGCACAACCAGTACACCGGCGAAAGAACACGGCGATCGGACAAGAGGACTGAACGCCTTTTCGATGGGTCATTTTTCTGGACCGTCACATCGGTAATAAAAGAACGGTCAATATAAACCCCGTAGGAAGTGAATTAGATGTGCGTAGCGAAGACGCCTTATAATGGACGGATGCCACTTCCTCTGCAGAAATACTTTGAGTTCGGCGAAGAGTGCATTCAGGCAAAATGCGGATCCTCTTGAGAAGAGGACAACTTCAGGTAGGTCGTACCTCAATATAATGAAGATGACTTCGTGGACGCGTGAGCAATAGTACCCCACCTTATTCAGAGTGTTCGCAGTCTATATCAGAGATGAATGAGGCATGTGTAATCGGCTGCGAACTTCCGACGCGGCAAGGATTGTTTTTGAAAAGCGTGGATACGAACGTTGTGTCCTAAAGTCGCTAAACGCCGTCGTTAACAATCTCGGGAATCGATTTCTGAGTGGGTTATGAAGCAATACAACGGAATGCATCCCGTATCAATGGAGATGGAGCTTGAACGGAAAGCGTTCCGAAAGCGAGCGAGTCTCCGAATTGAATGTTGACCAATGACGAATACCGTCTGCAGTTTCAGAGCAGGGGACTGCAACCAGGTAAGAATGCTCCGCGGATGAAGCCGTCTCTCATGATGCAGCGCGGACTACGCACCAAGACATAACCCTGAGCACACGACCCCAAGGAGCATGGCAACAGAAAACACGCAGTGGCGTCATGGCCCTGCACACTGTAAGCACACATTTTCTCAACGAGAAATATCGATGATGATGATCGAGGAGGTAACGACTCACCCTATTTGATTTGCTCGGGAACGGCGGACACCGTGGGGCGAACATATCGGACGGCATCTAGCCACACGGGACCCGACGTGGTGTGGTAGGAAAGAACTTTAGCACTTTCCATGGAACGCAGGTGTGTTCGTTCAGCGCGTAGAACGACTCTGAGCAATGTCTAAGAGGCTCAAACCCGGAGATCAACTCATTCCTGCCTAGTAAATCAATGAACGACATGAATTAATCGGCTGGAAGCGTTACACGAGCTTGATTCTGATGTCGTCGTGCTTTATAACAGGTCCATTTGTACATATTCACCGCGAGTAAACATGAAAAGACGGACTATCCAGACATTTGTAGCAAGAGCTGATTAGCCGCCTAATCCATCGGAAGGTAAAGACAAACGGCATGCCCAGATCCTGCATTCTCGCTCTTCTCGATGCTTGGCCTATGATAGCCAGCAACTGAATTGCCGTCGAGGTCATCCACTGTATCCACCGTCGCCGGTTTCATATCGAGGTTGACTGAGGAGTGCCATGCTCGCGTAGAAAATTTTATACTTCAGCCGTGGTGTTGGTCCGTGCGCGTGAATCTTGGCGCTTTATAGATGGCCGACGTTCCCCACGTTCTTCTCATCGAAAGTTACACCTGGCAGGTTGACATTTGGGATTCTCCTGGTCACTTTTGAACAGTCTTACCGGAGATTCTTGATTAATAGTCAGGAAGAGGGACGTCTTTCACCCAAGATCGCCTCGATACTCAAGATGTCGATGGCGGCCCGTTTGGAAGAGATATTCATTCTACGAGTTTTAAGTTGTTATTACCTTTTGGGCTCCTGAATGTAATGGATTATAACTTCGCACTTGGTTTACTTGGTATGCGAAGGGCAGTTTACTAGGATCAAATCCAAAGTTGATGCTACAATAACCAATACATACAGGGTGGTGGAAAGACGACTAACACAACCGCACGATGATCAATGCTCACTGACGAAGACAGCAGCCATTCCCATCCCAGAGCCTATGCACATACTTGTCACAAACAATCTCTCACCCCTTTGCTTAGCGATGTTCAACCCAGTCGCAATTTGACGTGCTCCGGCTGCAGTGTGGCAAGATGAATGAGACGATACACTGGCGACGAAGGTGACAAGCGACGTACTGCAACCAAGAGGATGCCCAAAGGCGATAGCACCACCATTCACGTTCACTTTGCTGTATGGAATTCCGAGTTTGTTGATACTGTAAACGGCTTGTGATGCAAAGGCTTCATTGATCTCGTAAAAGTCCACGTCATCCTTGGATATGCCAGCCTTCTCCAAAACTTTAGGAATGGCGTAGGCGGGCCCCACACCCATGATCCGAGGTGGAACGCCAACCACCGCGGCGGCAACGTATTTGCCGACGATGGGGAGGCCAAGCCGTTTAGCAACCGAACGGCGGGTGAGAACGACCGCTGCAGCGCCGTCGGAGATCTGTGAGGCATTTCCTGGAAGCAGTGGGTTGAGCCACAACCATACAAATCATTCAATGTCGGCATACCGGCGTGGGTTGATCCGTTCTCCTTGAAGGAAGGCTTGAGTTTGGAAAGGCTTTGATGGGTGACACCATCCCGTATCCCGTCGTCTGCATCCACGACGACCTCGACGACCTTTTCGGTTTCCGGGTCCACCACTTTGACCTTCAGAGGTACAATCTCGTCTTTGAATTTCCCCGCCTTCTGGGCTGCGGCAGCCTTCTGGAAAGACTCTGCAGCAAACTTGTCTTGTGCCTCGCGGGAAATGCCGAAATCGGCGGCGACGTTCTCGGAGGTGATGCCCATCGGAATGAGACAATCTTCGGATTCCTTGTTCGCGAGGACGGAAGGGGACCAATCATCAGGAAGCGACCCAGTGCCAAATCCGAACGTCATGGACTCGACGCCAGCGCCTGAAAGTCGGCCGACACACCTAAGTGACGACGAATGAGTATGCGAGCAAGCTCACCGATTCCTATGTCAATCTGACCGGCCAATATTTCATTAGCGATTTGATTCACAGCGGAGAGGCCAGATGAACATTGTCTGTTGACGGTGTCGACTGCAGCGGTATTGGGGATGCCAGCGTGCAGAGCGGCCATTCGAGCACCAGAGGCGCCACCACCAGGCGGAAGGACATTACCCACAGCAATGTCCTCGATAAGGGCTGGGTTTACACGTGCTTTGGTGTAAGCTGCGCGCAATACAGCGGACAAGAGCTCCTCCGGTCGCGTATCCTTGAAACCTCCTTTTCGACCCTACATAACGACTGAGCACTGGGTGGCAGCAGTGATGAATGGAAGCCACCTTGGTCATTGCAGTCCGGACTGCGGCAAGAATTACGACATCATTGTCATGTTTTCCAAGCAGCTTGGCTTTTGCGCTAGACATGTTAATTTAGGAAGAATGGAGACCGTGAAAAAGCGGACAGGGAGAAATGGACGTGAGCTGACGCGGACGATCAAGTGTTGTAGGTTATAAACGGCAGCGGCGGAGAACAAAAAGCGCCGGTGTGTACTTGCATGTGTTTTTCGGGAATCAGCTTATAAATTTAGGTTGCAGCCCGACCTCGAGTCTCCTCTACGTATATCGTTCATCGGTATAGGTAATATTCAGTGCTATGGTTCCAGTGAACTACAGCAAGTCTATTGTACTTGTGTCAAGGATGCGGTGTGAAACATGAAACGTTTGTTTCCTAACGAGCTTCCGACCAATTCTCCGAGTATGACGGGCATCGGCATACGACTGCTGCAATCACATGCTCATGG